>CAJDSM010016113.1:0-33486 GCA_903981925.1 Ostrea lurida
AAGAGAGCTTATAATATCGTCGATCATTATTTCGACCATTTTTATTTATTCATTCATTATATCTGTATACTTTTTGTTCAAGAGCTTTATTTGATGAAAGGAGGCATCTAATACATATTGTTGTTCTGTCCTGCCACGCAATCCATGACGAGAAACTATACGGGTAGTGAATCGATGAAGAGGTAAAGGTAACGAACAGTTATCAATCACATAGTCTTAAACAGTATAAATTTAAGAGTTGGACAAATTCAGACCCCTGGACACACCAGAGGTGGACTCAGTTGTCTAGATGGAGTAAGCATCCCTGTTGACCGGTCACACCAGCCGTGAGCCCATTGTCTAGATCCATGTGAACGGAGAAAAGTAATTGATGAAACAACGGCTTATAAAACAAGTGCTATGAAACACGTCAGACAGCATTTGACCCAATGGCAGGTTATATTGGCAAACTAGATCGGTATAACGACCATCGAATTTGCGAAATGCTGACTTTATACGAGACTGTTTAGACCCTTGCAGCATCGAGAGTATTTCTTAGTAGCCTGCCTCGATTTGATTTTTCATTTTGATAGACGTGGACTTTTTTATTTCCCTTGTAAATGTGAAGAAAATGTAGCATTTTCAATTTATCAAGGGTGATATGATGTGGTGACTGAAGTTTTAGAACCTATGCAAATGATGCGCGTGTTGTTGAAGGGTTGTTTTGCGAATATGAAATTAATTTGACTCTCAGTGCAGGTGAATAATCACTCATTCAAGCTTCAATATGGATTATTTGACTGTGTTTCTATTCCACCCTAATCGGCTATCCCCGGTGTCTACACGATTTCTGTATACATACATGTACATGTATATGTCTACTCCTGACCAGCAGCTACACAAAACATATACGATCGAGACCTATTGGCATACAAGTCATTTAAATTTTAACAGAAAGTTATCATGGTTAACGCTAAATGTAAGATTTGATGACATAAGAAATGAATCTTATAATTTTCGGGTGATGCAGGTATCATCGAATTTTAGACGGTAAAACTCATCAATGCGCGAAGCGCATTGATGAAAAAGTTTTACCGTCTAAAATATCGGTGATAACCTGCATATCACCCAAAAAAAAAAAAGATTTATTTCTTATCATTTAATTTTATATTACAACAACAAAATAATGTTCACTAGACTTTAATTGTTGTCCAGGTACGTGATCGAAAAATCACCTCAATTCTTAAAAGGTGTTTAACCAATGAGAATCGGCGCTAGGTGGTCACGTGAAATAAAATTAAATGATAAGTTGGTAACTGCTAATAAGTTACATGTAACTAAACCTCGTTCAGCTGGGTCAGAACTTAAGTTGATGGTGAGCCGTCACGTACATTGGTGCACGATCCCCCCCCCCCCCCCATAAAGTTGAGAGATCTATTGCATTACCACATATCTACTTTACCGTGTCTATTATCTACCATATAACTCATTATCTTAATGCCTCTACAGTAACACAACATCACGAACAAATCCATTCTTACATGACTTTCTAATAAGGACCGTGCCAAGCATCACCCCTAACCCGTGTTCCAAAATAGGTTTAAATTTGATACCCTAAAATCTTGAAAATAAGCCGCGGCTTATTTTAAGTAGGGGCTTATTTTCAAATGCCGTTTTATTATCAAAACAAAAATATGGTACTCGGTAGTTATAAATTTTATGACATGCTAAACGGATTATGTTTTATAATATCCAATATTTTAAATGTTTTGAATGATAAATTATTTGCATGGATTATCTTCATGTCTAAAATTTTAAAATAATATGTGTGATATCAAAACATGAATTGAATGAAATGTTTGCATAAAATATTTGGTTATAAAACAATAGCATCTTCAAAATGTTGAATACCTTACTAAAACGGCTAACTTTCAAATAGGGCTTATTTTAAGAAATTCCGCATTGCAGGAAATTGGAGGCTTATTTTCAAGACCGGCTAATTTTCAAGATTTTAGGGTATGTAGTCTAATTATCATAATCGGATGGCTTAGTGGTTAGTTCAACAAGTAATGCAAGGGTCCTGGCCCCCAAGACCATAAACTGAGAATAGACTTAAGTCAAAATTTTTATTACTTTTGACGTATTTGGCTCTATTCTTTGGAACTTCTTTTTTCAGCCCTTCAAATTTTTGGTTACATGTTTTGGATTTCCAGCGTTTCGGTGTGGGCGTCACTGGAAGGGCACAATTTGTCGAGGTGCGCGTCTGGTGCCGTGCAGGATTAACATTACTTATATCTTAAGATTTATAGCACAGATGTTTAAAAACACTGCAGGACTGTGAAAAGAAATCCAATGCAAACATATACTGAAACTTTCATTTGTTTATAAAAATTATTTCTCAAGTTAGCTGGAATTGAAATTTAGACTTAATTCTATTCTCAGTTTATCTCCACCTAAATACATTACACCTTCAACTGTCCAACAGGTACATTTAAGTAGCTCATTGTAATACACAGGAGCTGGATTTACATTTTTACTTGCAACAGCCAGGAACTATCAAATTATGCTAGCTCTAAAACAGACATGGTAAAACACAACGTTTTGTAGACACGAGATAGAGAACAAGACACTTAATTGAAATTTCACAAAAATCATATATTATTGAGAAAGGTCGCGTGTCATTCTTTACGGTCACCGAAATGCCAGTTACAGCTGATCTCCTAGAATTGCACATAATTATTCTACAGCAGTACAATGACCTCCCTTGACACAAAACTGATTTATAACCGTAAAACTGTAATTGAATTGCTGGGGTACCTGAGAATAAGGTTAACGCAGATGAATCTGTCCCAGAGGTCGCGGGTGCACACTAACTCTACATGTATATCTCATCGAGTAGGACACAAAAGTCAGGCCTCAAGATCAGAAACTAAGAATAGACTTAAGTCTAAATTTCAAATCCAGCTAACTTGAGAATTAATTTTCATAATCAAATGAAATTTTTAATATATGTTTGCATTTGATTTCTTTTTGAAATCCTGTAATGGTTTTAAACATCTGTGTTCTAAATCTTAAGATATAAGTAATCAAAATTTTGAATTAAGTCTATTCTCAGTTTATGGTCTTGGGGCCCAGGCCTCAAGATCATAAACTAAGAATAGACTAAAGTTTTTAATTCAAATCCAGCGTACATTTGGAAATGATTTTCTTAAACAATTAAAATTACAGTGTATGTATGCATCTAAACAGCTGCGCTTGATAAATCTTAGTATTATAAGTAGTCAGATTTTTTATTCAGTTTATATGGTCTTGAGGCCAAGGGAACGCATTACTAACTATGATATCCGATTCTGCCGTCTTAATAAATCAAGCAAAAGTGTTCGGAAATTAGAGATACAAAAAAAGACGCGAAATAAGCTTGCCTATCATCAGGGATGTGATTGATCACAATAATAATAAAATCACAACAGTCTATGTGCTGACCTTAAAATTACCGCTAGCACGAACATCGAACTCCTCGACGGGATCCGGGTTGGAAGTAGGTCCTCAGGTCCCCTTGCTTGTGGCAAGAGATGCATGTACTATGAAAGCTCGCGTACATGCATTTCCAATGGATTCTTTTAATGCATGTATGTTAGTGCTAGAGGGTCATTATGTGGGAGGGAACCCACGTGCCGAGCAGACGACCATCATACCCTTTCACGTCCATTGTCGATCACGGGGACCAAATTCGGGTTGCAGCAATGAGAAGCAATAGCGCTACTTAGAACAGCGCTACCCGAAACTACCCGAAAGAACAGCGCTACCCGAAACCCGAAAGAACAGCGCTACCCGAAACCCAAAAGAACAGCGCTACCCGGACACCCCTAACAGTAACGAAAACCCTGCAAAATTTGGTAGAGCTAGTTCACCAAAATAAAACTTCAAGCTGAATTCGGCTATTTCCCAGGTAATTTATCTTAATTACTATGGGGTGCCCAAATCTTTTTTCGGGTACAATAAAAATACTGCGAACCTGATCAGATTAAATGCCTATGGTTAAAGGTGAAATTTACGGAAGGAAGTTGCAGATAAGAGCATTATATATATCAAATACGGAAATTGTGAATATTAATTTCACGGGGACTTCTGTGACACACATATATATATTCAATAGCGAGATCTCTCAAGACATTAAGGTGGAATTCTATACCAGAGAAATTTGACGTGAATGAAAAATAGAGGATATGTTAAAGGATTACAAGCTGCCATTTTACTACATCACAATAAAATAATTGCATGCATCTTATTGTAAGTCATCTAAATGTATGATTTACTTTTTCGAAAATTAAAAAATCGTATTCGATCGCGTTTCAAAGATATCAATAACATTGGCTAATTATCTTATTTATTTGTGGAGTCCACAAGTAAATGCCCATTTTGAATAGCGCCGCCCTTTTTTGTACCACGTGACAACGCGATCTCATTTAACACAGCGTCCGAGCGATAGTTTATTTATATATGCGACATAACAAATTTTAGAATGAGATGTGCATCTTAATTACTTGAGTTACATCGTATTGAAGTAATTCAATCTATCGCCCAGTCGTTTAGTAACGATAAATAAGTGGCCAATCTAGGTATTTTCAATTGTAAACAAACTCGCACGCTTACCTCTAATTTCTTGAGCACATGCGCAGAGAGGTTGTATGGATTTCCCCTCCATACATATTTACGAGAATAGCACCAAGCCGCAATTAAATTATACGCTCATTTATTACGCAATTAGATGGTTTCATTTTATAAAAATTGCTGCAAAGGTGTGAGGCAGAGGTAAACTTAAATCATTTTTCTACGCCCGCAAAAAAAATAAATATTATAGCGGCCTGTATATCTTTAAACAATAATTTGAAAATAAAAAAAAAGTTCAAATTCACTCAATTTCGTCAAAAAATGGCAGTTTTAGTGGAAAGCAATTTGAAAAAAAAAAAAATAAAACCCCTGCTCGAACCCGCAATCTGTAGTTCAGAATGCAACGTGCTACATGTAACTTACTGAGCTAATCGGCTAGGCATTTTGAATTAATATATAACCCTGATAGTGATATTTTCATCCATATTTCGAAAGGAAGTCAGCCATTATGACGATGTAGAGATCTACCTTAAATGGAAATCATAAGAGATCAAGGTGTATCTCGGGTCAATACAGAAGGGAAACTCATAGATCTGACATGAGTTGAATCTTTAAGCTCAAAATTTGGTCTTTTACCATGACAACCGGTCTTTAGAATTACTGGGGATATCCATAACTATTCAAAGCTTTGCAATATAAACCAATTACTTTTCGCCATCCACGACCTACCATGGATGCCAAGGAAGCGAATTAATTCTCCGGCGAAAAGGCCAAAATCTCCTGTTGGTTGGGCTATATATTGAGAAATTAGAAATATTTGTGCAAATAGAGTGCGACATGCAAGTCAGACAGTTTATTTCAAATTTATCGAACAAATTAAGAATCTTATTATTCCTTGAAAAACAATCTGTACATTTTTTGGCCGATTTTTTTTAAAATTTTATATATACTTTTAATACAGCAATATTTGATTTCCTATAATAACACATTGGCAGATTGAAAGCCCATTTACGAGCTAAATTGGAAATGGAATCGGAAATGAGACTTGAAACTAATAAAAAGAAGAAGAAAAAATAAACAATTACACGAGATATTTTTAGTTGCAAAACCTATATATGTGAATACTGTTGCCGCACTATCTAATGACAATGACGACTGGTCTAGCTCGTGTGTTGCGCTTCCTTCCTCGAGGCTAGGACATCGATCCCGACGTTTGAACAGCTGTCCTATTTCTCTGTGAGTGAGCAAAGCGGACAGTCATGCATATATTCTGGATCTGGACTGCTCTTGCACAGGTGAGTACGCATTACTTACATGGGTGCGCTATACTCTTTAAACTATTCACTCAAAACCAACTCGTTCTTGTGCGGGTTTTTTTTTTTATTCATTACATCTACATCAAAAGATAAAAAAGTAATACTATTGTCAAAAAGAATAAACACCAATTTATCATTCTATCTAATCATCTGTCATATTGCAATTTTTGTTTTCAATTTACTGCATGGGTATAAATGATTAAGTCACAATATGACAAATTAGTTGTCACATGAAGATTTTTGTTTCAACACTCACTTAGTAAATTCAAAAATTGCATTATATGACACCTCTTATGCATTGCATCTTTTTATATCGATTGTGAAAATGGTAAAAAAAAAATAAATACATGTACAAAAATATGTTTATGGTTTGCTTCTGAGCATCTACTTGAAAGTAGTTTGAATATATCGTAACGGAAATAATGTACAATCCGAAAAAAAAATCAAAACATCGAAAAACAATTTATCACTTTACTAGGCTGTGCAAACGTTTCGAGTTTTGCAAATATAACTTTTGAAAAATGCAAACAATCAGCCATTCATTATGTATCTCTGTATGTTTATTAAATCCGTAAATTGTTTATTTTTGACAGCAGAATATCTTGTTTCTAACGTGTCGCATGATACAATTCACTTGATATCATATATAAGTAAATATCTCATATTAATTTGGTTACCACTGTTTATCACATGTACGCGCCTTTAGTTTGGAGGAAATAAAGAATATCTTATCATGCCAACATTAGACTTGACATCTAAAGAGACAAGAAATGAAAATGTTTTAAATAAATGGTTACAAAGAGTGTAAATTTAGCGAAAAATAATGATACTAGTATACAGACAAAAAGCGTCCATGTATTCCTAGAATTGAAAATTGCCTGCCTCTCTCTCTCTCTCTCTCTCTCTCTGCTCTCCTCTCTCTCTCTCTCTCTCTCTCTCTCTCTCTCTCTGCTCTCTCTCTCTCCGTAGATAAACGTGTCATGATTTCTCTACAGAATAAAAACGTATCGTCATATCGTTTCACGTGTAATAACATTAAAGGTACATATGATTTTTGTTGCTAGATATTTCATTTTTGTGTGAAACTGCTATTTTATCAAAAATCAATTTAAATATGCTTTAAATGAAATATTTTGCGGATTTTTTTTTAGTTTAAAAGAGACAAAATTCAAATCTTGCGATATGAAATAGATCTACACGTATTTTTTACCGAAGGACTTTCGACATAAGGAGAACGCAAGTATATACTTTTGTCCACCATTCGGACCAATTAAAACTCTAAAATGGGGGATAATCGGTTGAATCAACGACGTAGTGCAACCTTATTACTTATTTGGAAACAAATATTGATAGAACTGACGTTTGTGCCCAATGGAGTATAATTACAACTTGAAGAGATTTTGAAAACTATGAGAATAAGTCGTAACTTGTAGAAAGTAATGAAGTTTAGTTAATTTTTAAGTTTGGAGCGTTCCCATGTATACACACAAGGAAGAAAAAACTCTTTTTAGGGTATGATCAGATATCACTGCTGTTTTTTACTACATCTTTATCATTTCTTGAAAATTTCCTCCAAAACATGTAAGCAGCTGAAAAATATGGATCAGTGTACAAAAATACATGTATATAATTATTTGAGGAAAGTCAATCTACTGTACTCGTATATCTGAATGATTCATTATTAGATACTTTGGAAACAGACAGAACTGTGCTGTAAATAAAAACAAAGAATGTAATGAGACACAATTTCTCTTGTGGATTGTATAGTATGGAGAGTGTATATGACCTTGAGATAACTTTGACACAAAAACAAGGACCGCGACTCTCGTTTTCATCACATCATAGCATGCTTAATGAAAAAACCCACCTTTAACACAAGCATGACTACCGGTAAATAAGACATGTATAAATATAAAAAAGAAATGAATATTATATTTTTTCGGGTGATGCAGGAATCACCGAATTTTAGACGGTAAAACTCATCAATGCGCGAATTGATGAAGAGTTATCCCCTTGACAATCTAATTGATTACCTACGTATCAGCCGTGTTAATATAGGGTTTATTGCTTATCATTTAATTTTATATTACAGCAACAAAATAATGTTCAATAGACTTTACTTGTTGTTCAGGTACGTGATCGAAAAATCACCTCAATTCTTAAAAGGTGTTTTAACCAATGAGAATCGGCGTTAGGTGATTTCGTGAAATAAGATTAAATGATATATAAATTTTAATCACGTCTAACATCTAAAGAATCCATCCAATAAGGACCTTCACGACGTTTCTGAAATTTTTTCTTTTTCTTTTTATCTTCTCGATATAAAGAGATCTCATTTGATTTCCGAAATAGGTTTAAATATAATTGCAATGCTGTATATATCGACCTGGATCACCAAACTACAGATGTAGTAATGCAAGCGTCACGGTTTAGATAGATAGAATGTTCCATCGTTAAAATGATAGTTGTCCTCCGGACCCGGTTTAACGATAGAATTCCACCCCGTAGCGTAGCCTGGTCACAGTAAGATTATTCTTTTTACGGTTTAGATATCAAAGATTTCTCTCTCCTTCGTCGAACTTTATTTGTTTGGTTGGTTTACGTCCCGTCAAGATATTTTTTGACTCATAGGAAGAAGTACCACAAATTTAGACCAATGCTTAGTCCTATAGGGCAGTAGCAGTGATAGTTCTCTAGTTGCATCCTACTTCCATGACGTAATAAATACAAGCCTATTCCGGGAATAATTTTGTTGTGAAAAGTGCTCGCGATCGTTTATACCATCTCTTACAATAATACCGAAATCCACACACATTATTACTACATATGCGGACGTGAATATTCTCCAGAAACAGGTCAATAACAAAAACGTCATTGTCTTCAAAGGAAAAATAACAAAGATTCTGGCGGAAAACAACACCAATAAGAAAGGGCTTCATTTTCTGATCCATTTACTTTCTCCATCTAGAATATGGTGCAAAACAATCAAAGTTATTGTCCTGGTTTTAAAAACAAAACAACTGAAAACTTAAAAAAAAAATTTAATAATTTGAAGTTTTTATTTCTCGGTTTCCAAAACAGAACAACTGAAGTTTGTAAAAATACAAATATTTTGAGGTTTTCATCCCCTAATTTTAATAACCGATTAAACTAGTTCAGCTGCGTTAACATTTTGGGAGGAAAAATCCCCTAACAGAATAACAGACCTTAGAGCTCTAAAAAGGTTTTGTAAGAAGCCAGTATTTAACCACACAACAATGATGAGCTTAAAATAATGCTAAAGTTAACACTAAATCTAAAATCAGCAAAATTCAGATTCTTCTTATTGAAAATTTTACTACGATATAAAATCACCAACCCCGAGTCGTCTGTTACTACCCAGTAGTTTATAGTTTTGGTGTACACAGTCATCTTGGATATTGGGTTGAAGAGACCCCAGGGCCATCCCAGACATTGAAGTATACAATGTACTTTCTTATAGTTTATGAGATTTTTTGCAATACTGTAGAGATTTATTTGGATATATTTTGCATTTGCTAATATAAAATAAAATGAAGTTGTTCTTTTATGTGCACGTTAAATGGCTACGTCGTCTTATAAATGATAAAACGCTATTTTAGTATGTATTTTGAAAGACGAATTTTGATTGTTTAACATCCCGGCGTAAATGTCGGTACACTGCTGAAGCCGTGACGTTTTGTGACAATCCACAAGGATAATACCCCCCCCCCAAAAAAAAAAATTCATAAAGCAAAACAAAATTAATGATGATTGTACCTTGCTATGCAATATTCATATCTAGTGATCAGTCATTATAGGTTATAGACTTTGTATGGGAAAATATGACGACCAAGTTTTCTTGGCGCGTAAACAGACCGAGCCTGCGAGGTCCGTTCACGACAAAAAAGGAGTAGTTTCTTCTAACAGTCTGTTGGCATATACATGGGCACGGTTTATGCTCCTTTTTTAGCTGACCTGTTTTCGTTTTCTTTTTGCATATTGTTGTACAGCAAATCAGAGAAAACAAAGTCGTTTCTCGTTGGGGGAAAAACAAACAATGAAGAGATACCGGGGATATGTTTGTCAGAAAAAATGGATGTTTGTTTTCTTCAATAGTTGAGGCAGAAAAAGCTTTTACATATGCATGCTAAGAAATCTCTAACTGTGGCCTTTATATATACATTGTATATCGACGACGTTTTATATATTAATAATATTTTTTTTAATTCATAGATCGATTCGATATATCCCACCTAACTAGAAAAAAGACTCCAAGGAGTCGTCCATGTCTACTTCGTACTTAGATTTTTTTCAATGACCATAAACATTAACGGCAAACTAACAACTCAACTTTATGACAAACGGGACGATTTCAGCTTCTCCATCGTCAACTTCCCATATTTATGTAGCAATATTCCATTATCATCTGCATATGGTGTGTATGCGTCTTAACTTATTCGATACGAAAAAGTTTGTTCTGCGAATGATCAATATTTTGATTGAGACAAGCTACTTACAAACATTTCAAAAAGTCATATTTAAAGGCAGCATTTCGCAAAGTCTATGGTCGTTATAACAAATTAGTTTGCAAGTACAACCTGTCATTGGGTCAAATGCTGTCTGACGTGTTTCATACCTATTGTTAGACTTTCTTTATACACTGATTTTGAGTACGGATTACTCCGTTAACCTGATTAAGAGGTAGGGCCCCCGGCGAGTGTGACTAGTCGATAGAGGATGCTTACTCCTCCTAGGCACCTGATCCCACCTCTGGTATATCCAGGGGTACATGTTTACCCAACTTTTAATTTTGATCATCAAGGCTTAGTGGTTATAAAGCACCGGACTGGTAAACCGAAGATCCCGGGTTCATAAGAGACTTGTTCATATGTACTAAAATGATTTTTTTTTATTAAATCAATATTTTTACTCCAGCCTTGCATATTTCACCTTTTTGACAAATATTCTTATATATCATAATATCTTTCATAATCAAATCATTATTTCTGTTTGAGCCAATTTAAAATTTATATTCGTTTCCCCGAGTTTAGTAGAAACTTTAAGCGCTGCACTTTGACATTACGAGAATCATTCTCAAATAAAAAAGAAAATATATTACTACTGAATATCGATTAACATTCCATGCTATAATTTGTCATGATTGATTACGTCATTACAATAATTGAAAGTGCAGACAGAATTAATGTTTTTTCTTGCCATTCTCGAAAAATAGCATCACCATAGCAGAGAGTTTTAAAATCTATATACATTTTTTCCATGTTTTACCACCACTGAGTGTCTATTCGTTTCCATTTGAGTTTAACTGAATGCATCTTTGCGTGTGTTTTGCAATTGTCAGCGTTAAAAGTGAGTGCTACTGTTTCAGTGATAATCAATCCTGCGTGTCTGAATACGGAACAGTGGTAGCTTTAATAACAACCACTGTCTCGATGTTTTACAATTTCAAATACAAGTACTGTGGCTGCTATTGTAGTGATCTAAAGTTTAAAGGGGCATAGACACGTTTTAACTAAAAAAAAATATTTTCCATTTTTAATGTTTGCAGTGCTCCCTTTGAGGTATTTTGAATGGTCAGCAAAAATTTGAATGTCAGTTGTTGATTTGCAAGTGAGATACAGCACTAACAATTCTTTGTTATGTAAACAAGGCTCGTGCGATGTTTTTGTTTACATATGCTAATATAATTATTAAACGTTTCATTTAAAATTTTTCAAATTACATGTTGAACAACATTCAAACAGTTCCTAGTGTTTCTCACATCCTATTCTGTTTTAAACATATTTTCTATAGCAATTTCGATGTAAACAAAAACATGACACGAGCCTTGATTACATAAAAATGAAGTTGCAAGTGGTCTGTATGCCTCTCTCCATGTAAGCGTCAAACAACTTGACATTCAAAAGTTTCCTGACCGTTAGAAATACTCTAGTTAAGTATTGAAAACATATTAAAAAAGATAAAAATCAAATCATTAACGTTTATTTTTCGTATTACTAATTACTAGTAATCAAACGTATTGAAATTTTGAGTGAAGTAAATCTAACGCTCTATAGTAAACGAACGTATCGACATTTTGACACTAGTAATTCAATGTATCGGGGCTTTATTTCCTATTAATAAATGAGCATGTCTATATTCTGACTGAATAAATCACAAAGGTTTCTTTTTTCAGTAAAGTTAGTAAAAAAGTTAGAATAATTTTTTTTCTATAGTAAATAAGTATGATGATATTTTCAAAATAGAAAATCACATTTTTCAATAGTACAAAATGTCGGGTTTTGATGCTCTCTACCTTTGACACTTTCCCCTGAATGTTGATATTATGTTAACGTTGTAACCCTTCTGTATTGTAAATTGCCACTTTTTTAACGTGCATGTAGTATACTGTTCTTTTGGGTTGTTCGTTGATAACGTAATATTGTATGATTTACTGTCATATTACGTAATGTTGTGCAATTTAGTTTGTCATTTATTTATTGAATAAATGACCATTTTCAGTCTTACATGGTGTTATGCTATCATTTCCAAACCCCGTTTGTATCTTTTCAAACAGAGCACCACCCTAGCAAGTTTCTACAAATGAATGTTCAACGATAATGTGGCTGTAGTAAATAAAAATCTATTGTAATTTAAATTGACGATAGGAAATCAAAAATACGATATATAGGCTGTACATAGTGAAACAAATTATTGGTTGCTTGTTTGTTTGGTTTTTGTTTTTTTATAGTAGATGGCGTCGATAGCCTAGTGGTTAGGTCGTCAAACTTTCGACCGTGAGGTCGAGTCCTGGCAAGGCAGATGTTGTGTCCTTGGGGAAAGGCACTTTATACAAATTTCCTCACTCCACCCAGTTGTATAAATGGGTAACCTGGCTTATTATCAGTGGAATATATTGTCAAAATGTTAGTGTTCTAGCGCTGTAATGGCAGCTTGCACTGAAAAAGTTCCTGGATTGTTAAGGTCTGCCGGGGTAATGATACACTGTAAAGCGCTTTGAGCACTATGGATGAAGCGCTATATAAATCCAGTCATTATTAGTATTAACGTTAACATGACGATATTTTAGCTGAAGTAAATCAAAATATTGGGCGCTTTTTTCTATCGTTAATGAACTTGACAAGATATTGACTGCCGTAAATCAAAATATTGAGATTTTATCGGTAGGAAATGAACCCGACCATATTAATCAAACCTATAGTAAATGAACTTAATAATGATAATAAAAATACTAATACATATTTTTCAAGAAGGTGGCCTGGTTAGTGCATGCACTATTCTTTCCCCAGGCCTTCCATTTCGTACATGCACCTTGGTGGGGGGGGGGGGGGGGCACTTACTAATATACCGATAGATAGGGACGTGCCGCTGGAATAGGTAGCCTTTTTCCACACATAAATATATGACAAGGAATAGAAAACAGCATGAAATATATGATAAGGTTAAATGTTTACTCAGTTAATTATATGAATGGCCTTCAAATTTGATCTAGGTTTGGCAGTTCTTGTTTGTCATATGGGAAAAGGTCACCATTTGAACAGAAAATTATATGAAAAGGTATACAATTCTCAAATCTAAAATATATGAAAAGGGTGGGGGTCTGCAATGTCAGCGGCACGTCCCTACCCATAAAATTACGAAGTGACCCCCCCCCCGGGACATGCACAATATAACAAAGTATATCTTAACCAGGATATGAAATAAAATAAAATCATTCCATATTACAGATTATAATTGACTACCTGTATCAGTAAAAACTAAGTCTTAAGATAGGCCTTAAATAACTTGACAATAATTTGACTGTTGTAAATCGAAGTATTTTTTTTATAATTGTTAACTACAATAGTCAAATTTAAGTGAATCAAGAAAAAATGGAAATACTCTTATACTTTCGTTTCTATCTACGGTTTGGGTCTTTAGAATTAAGACTCATTAGAAAAAGGACCATGGATGACAAACCATGCATAGTTACGTAGCTACGGAGAATTGAGGCTCCAAAAAGCACACCACCAAAAAAAAAAAAAAAAATAAAAAAATAAAAAAAAAAAAAAAAAAAAGAATGCTCAAATCAAATTGATGTATTTAATACATTCATTTTGACTCGGAGTTCAAAGACAGATTTTTTTCGTATTGTAAATATGGTTCTTCTCTATAAGTTTAAAGTGATTTTGATTTTATCAAAGCGTTAATTTTAGACTTCTAGGTGATTTGAAAATTATTATTTTATGCAATTTACCGAAATCTGGAATCATGCCAATCCATACAGTCACAAATTTGAATTGCATACATATCAGACGAGATATTTATATTATACATGTAAAAAGTGAAAAACAAACTTTAGAAAAATCGTGGGTCAGTCCCTTTAAAGCTTTGCAAATTCATTATTAAAAAGCAAAAGGGACCGATTCACGAGTTCCCCCCCAAAAAATTTGTTTTTCACTTTTAATGATCAATATATTTACTGAATGTTTTCAGTGTTGGAAAGGTTTCACAAAAAATTCAAAGATCTACATCAAACTCATTGTACAGGGTTTATTTTTTGTTGTGTAAACAAAGGTGGGAGTATATTATTGATTACAAAGTTAAAAAACAAACGGTATTTTAGGTAGATTTTATCACGTACAGTGTATTTCAAGTGTTCTTTCTAAAGGTAAAATGTGCCATTCTAAAGGCAAATTTTGTGTCTTTGCAAAATTAAGATGTCTAAATTACAAAATTATAACATTTCCCTGGCTTGTTTGTGAACATTACGAAGACTAGAGTCTTTCTTTACATACTGTAACACATTAAGGCTAAAATATTGCTCTTTTCTTAGCACGCGGTAGGTCCAAAGTTTGGTTGTCATCTGTTTGTTTTAACATTTTTATCAAAATTCGTGAATCAGTCATCCCTAAGTATCTTTTAAAAAGGCTATTTAGAGTGTATCACTGTTTTCATCATAATATATCAAAGTTTTAAAGTTGTTTTTTGTTTCACGGTATATCAAAAGTATACCGGAGCGTTTATTATTACAATTTCAAAATATCAAAGCTTTTATCATGACAAAATACGCGGGTAAAAAGTTTTACAATTAATGTAAATCATGCTGGACCCTGTGTTTATATAATTCATGGCCATCTATTCTAGCTATGTCTCTTAAGGGAAAAAGCTTACTGATTTATGTCCAGTCCTTATAGAATACATTATGTCACAACAAATAATTTTTCAAATGGAATCAGTTCTACATTAGCTTTTATCCGCCGTTGTCTTAAGTAAGCTGACGCCCACGGGAAACCATCGTTAATGCTTTATATTTGCAAAACACCTGCGTCTTAGAAGTTTTCGTGTGATGCATGTACAATCGTCTTCAGTCTTACCCCAGGGAGAGTAAATCCGCAGTTTCTTTGAGACAAGATGCGCAGCTGAGAAACTCCCAATAATATTTTTTCTACGAACTACTCTAATCGTATTTTGTCGTGAAGACAACATACCCCCACCTCATCATTCTTAAACATGGTAATTGTGCAAGTAGGTTTTAGCGCACTAAATGATCAGCTTTAATCGACCCCAAGGATAAAACAAAAAGTTATTCCTAAACGTGTTGGTATGCAATACATCCCACGGTTGCAGAATGCATGTTAGTCTATCTTCAGTAAATTTAGGTACAATTAATGCCCTGCTAATTTATATTTCATAAAGCACATGATAAAAACTAACGTGATCTAATCAAATACTTCACATTGTATGTACATTGCTAGCTTGCATGTCTAGCAACGTTGATCGTTATGTCGTGATATATATTTCTCCGAATCCTTGTAAAATATATAAGGAATCTATTTTATATATCAAAATAGATGCCAGTATTTCTTTATGCAAAGGAATGCTACAATTGCAGTTGAAAAGACCCTATCACGATGGTATAAGACTCGTGCGTTGGTTTACAATCAGTTCAGTGTTGTGGCCTTTGGAGACGCACCGCTGTTCAATTACGAAACAATTCGCCATATAACGAATCTATCATTCAGGATTTATTAAGTTTGCAGAAAGGAAAGTCTAGTTTAGAACATGCAGAAAAAGAACAAATGTTTATCATCGATAATCACTCTACGGGATCGTATAAGTGATGATTTCAGCATTTCTATAATGGCATCGTGTCCTTTGTCAAGAAGAGAACAAACACGCATCGCGCTCACTTAAATGATTTTGTGTCCAAAACCCATTTCACTTCAAGAATTGAGTCCTAGATGCCCTTACATGTCTTAATGCCAGAGGAGTGGTAGAGTCTTGGAATTCTCTGTGTTTTCGGCACCTACTATATTTATCCCGCTACAGACAAATGTTGAATTATGATTGGACAAAAGCCCTGTAATTTTCAGGATTGTATGTGTTACCTTTAGAAAACGCCATATTTCTTGTACATGCTTACATGTATTTGGGACCAGAATGGAATACATGGTATATTTTTTTTAAATATATATGTTTATTACCCAGACCTATACTATAACAAATGAGTGACTCAACAATACATGGGGCCTCGACTAAGCTCCAACTATTGCTATATGTTAATATATTGAATAATACACAATATGTATACATAAGTTATACTGCGTAATGCTATTTAAGTGATTAACATAAGTTATGCAATGTATATATATTAAAACAACAATTTACGTATGAAAACACATTGTATGATGACCAAAGGTAAAAAATAAATCAAGGAATTTTCGTAGTCCTACACAATACCACCTGTGCTGCCTCAGAGTCTACAATGGAAGACATGTTGACGATCTAAGCAATCTTAATCCAAGCTGGTAAACTTTATGTATCGTAGCAACATATATATACGGAACATGCGTCACAATAAGTTCAAGTAATGAATTCTTTCATATAAAGAATTGTTAAGTTTGATGTTCAGTTATTTAGAAATTTCAAGAAACCAACGAATCCCAGAAGACACATTATCTTGGACAAAATAAGACAAATCTTAGTCTTTTAAGAAAGATTTCGTTTAATTTCTTTTTATACCCCCGCAAACGGAGTGGGGGGGGGGGGGATATGCATGCAGGTTTCACCCTGGTCTGTCTGTCAATTAATCTTAAAAGACTCCCATGACTGTAATGAAACTCCGTGGAGTTTCAGATTAATAAATGGAGATATATGCATATTGTCAGAAATAATATCTCTGACAAATTATGTAAAAGATATGAACGTTTGTTCACCAACATATATATGCCTCAATACGTTGTCCACAACTCCTCTTGAACAACATGCAATATTTTAATGAAACTTGGTGGAGTGTTAGATTACATAATGGAGATGTGCATATTGTCAGGAATTTTATCTTTGACAAATTATGTAGAAGATAATTATGAAGGTTTGTTCACCAGCAAATTCCTCGACACGTTGTCCACAACTCCTCTTGAACAACTTGCAGGATTTTAATGAAACTTGGTGGAGTGTTAGATTACGTAATGGAGATGTGCATATTGTCAGGAATTTTATCTCAGGCAATTTATGCAGAAGATATGAACGTTTCGACTTGGTCATTTTTCATCAACATATGCCTCAACTCCCCCTGAAAGACTCACAGGATTCTGATAAGACTCTGGGGTGCTTCATACTACATGTACATTATGGAAAAGTGCACATTATCAAGAATTTCTTTTAGGACAATTTATACAGAAGATATGAACGTTTGGACTTTGGCATTTTTCACCAACATTTGTACTATTTTCAAAATTTGTGCTGCGGGGGTGTTGGGTGTTAGTCTCTTCTAAGACAATTCTAATTTAGATCTACGGTGGCCATTTATACACATTTCTTATAAATTATCAGTATTTCAGTATCTACCATGCTTATACAACATAGTGCGGGGTATCGGTCGGTTTAACCTTCTGACAAAAGTTTTGAGCTAAATTAATTCCAATGTGGAAAAAGTGTTGGAGTGTACGATCGATATCAGTTTGATACTCTTCCAACCCATTCAGGAGCTCTGTCACTATATCTAACACCATAACATCAAGCAATCTGCCAATGCTCACTAGTGATACCACCGCTCTAAACTTATCAAAGTTGTCAATATAGTTGTACATATTTCCAGGTCCTCGGCAAACAAGAAGTATATGTCCGATGAATCTGAAAACGCATTCCACAATACACCATACCTATACAAAGCTTCATGCAAAATATTAGTATACTGTGATATATAGTTACTAAGAATTATGTTATATATGAGCACTGTATGAGAAATTCTGAGTTCTAGGTAAGCAGGAAATGGATATATGTCCGATGAATCTGAAAATGCACCCCACAATACACCCTATCCTAATGCAGTGTACAAAATTTGAAGTGGCTATGTTGTACAGCTTTGGAGATATGGCTAGCAAATCAAAAATGTGTGACGAACGGACGGAAGGATGGGCGGACGGACGGACGGACGGAATGATGGACTGACGGACAGGGCTAAAACAGTATTTATATCCTCTCCTTCGGAGCGGAGTATAATAAATCACAGGTACCCCCCCCCCCCACCCTTTTTCATGGTGATTGCTTATCAAAGAATCAACCACTGTTTTACTCTATCACCCATAGTAGCATAGATCTACACTTTACTTTCAAACAATTAAACAAGTCAATTAGGCTACATCAATTTGTAAAATAGTTCTTCGAAAGTGAGGCAGGAGGGCGAAAATCGTAAATCTTCATTTAAGAACAAACTCCTGCTTGTAGTGTTCCATATCTGTTTCGAATCAGAATGGATTGCATTTCTAACATTATTGATTCATTGTGGTAGGTATCATTTGTGCAGAAATGTATCGACTTGTTGCTGTAATGTCGCAGTCATGATTGGGTCTTGCATCATTATCTGTCCTCATGCACTTGATGCGATACTCAGTGCTCTCAAATCGCACCGGCTGTGGTCTTTACTTGCAAAGTTTGTCCACGGGGATTATTTTTTGATGTGGTGACAATCGAAATTGTTGGACTGGAAACGGGCAGGATGGCGAACTTTAGGCGTGTTTTCATTTGCGGGAGATCACGCGAGAGATCACGCGAGATGCAGACGCGATATGAACAAGTCAATTAGGCCACACCAATTTATAAAACAGTTTTCGAAAATGAGGCAGGAGGGCGAAATTATTCTACAAATATTTTTTATTTTGGAAATGACAATTATGAGGCGTGCGAATACAAGAAATATAAAATATTTTTAATTGAATATTATTCAGTGTGATTTCAAAGAGCTGTCTTTATGACAAATAACATTTCAAAGTAAGCTGGTCATTTCTGTTTTTGAATCGATTGTTTTTGTCCTTTTATTCCGACTAATCTAACATTTAACCTTACTGTATAGATTTATATTTGAAAGCATTTTTTGTTTGTCTGTTACGATTAAAAAAGAATTAATATATCGGCAAAACAATTCGGAATTCTAAAACGAGAAATCTTGAATTGTATAATCAGCGCTTGCGCATGAGGAAGAGTCTATTCGGCATCAAAAGTATCAATTGGGGGTGGGGGGGGGGTGATCATATATTCAACCGTGATTCAATTTCCCCAATTCATGGAAAAATAGATTAACACCTACAGAATGTTTTGATGAAACTACTTTTCTGGGACTCTAGCTATACAAGCTAATTAATTCGACACATTTCTAGCCTGGAAGTAAAATATCCACTGACGGCATGTTTCATCATGCTCATTTTAAATCATATGCGGATGTTTTAATAGCAGGGAAAACAAGTTTGTCGTGGATTTTTTTTTTCTTCAATCCATGCAATTCATTGATCCAAGATTTTTTTTACTAGCTATCTATAGAGAGTCGGAGAAATGTCAAAACGAGCGAATACGGCGGAATGGTGCTGGCTAAACGCTTGCAACTATTTGAATTTGCAATGAAATAGCACAGAAGTTACTATAAGGGGGTAAGGGACCCGAGGCGAAATTTAAAATGGCGGTCAGTTACTAACTCGAATAATTCAAGCCCTACTCGACTCCGATTTTCTCCATCGCGAAGGAGAGAGCGGAATATAACGACTGGATTATTCGGGTTAGACAGTTACCGGCCTTTAATATTTTATAGTACAGAGGGGTAGACCTACATGTACACCATTTACAGAATTACATGGGGAGAGCTTATGGTTTCATATATATTATGTAACATAACTACACTCACTTCCTCAAAAGTATATAACATTCATTTTCTTGTCATCAATAATAAAATCTAGATATATCGATATTACAAATAGACCTTTCATTTTGAAATAAAAAAAAGAAAGAAAGAAAAGAAGAAAAAAACCCATAAAAAACAACCCCCCCCCCCAAAAAAAAAAAAACTATGAGGTAAGTAAGTGCATATATCATTCAATTATAACTTAAATTCCATATACTGTACACTGGATATGTTTATTGGGAAAAAAGGAGAATAATATTTTATCATAAGACAACGGGTACGTAAAATAAACTTCCATGAAGCTATAGAATCAAACGCAAATAGCATGCTATTAAAAATATGAAAATTAAACTTTAGATATTTCGGGCGTGCGAAGAAACACTGTACATGAATATCAAAAACAGTGAATCTGTGGCTAATCGTATCAAACGAGAAATATGATTACCATTACAGTTTATTACGATTGACTAATCATAAATGAAATAGCACGGTAGATCTACACAAATTCATACGCCTAATACGGCTTCATCGTCGGAACTTGCGGTTTTTCTCCCTTATCACACTGCATTCAATGAAAAAATCCGTGGTTTCCGACGACGATAGGGCTTCTGATCTTTTTACCTTTAGTTTCTGATGGCCGCCAGGGGTCGTGATTCATATGCTGCTCTTCAAGATTATCATCTGTTAATGAAAAGCTTATTCGCTTGCCGTACGTCATTATTTCTGACAGGTTCAAGTACTGCGAAATCAGACAATTCAGCAGAAAACAATGATTCATCCATATCCATTAAATTAATGAAATTTCGTTAAATAAAGCAGTGTACAATATTTCAATGTTTTCATCGCATTCGGCCAACCTCACCGCGGCTGATTCCGGAACTACATCAAACCTCGGCTGACTCCGTAACCTACATCAACTTCGTCTGATTCCGTAATCTACATCAAATCTCGGCTGATTCCGTAACCGACATCAAATCTCGGCTGATTCTGGAACCTACATCAAACCTTGGCTGATTCCGTAACCTACATTAAACCTCGGCTGATTCCGTAACCTACATCAAACCTCGGCTGTATGATAGTACATGCACTTGATATGCGTATCCACCTTACATTTGTGATTGACCACCTGTTAACCCTAGAGAAAAACACGTGCTTGCTTAAAAAATTCTTGCATAGTTATTACACAGTGTCCTTTTATCAACAGCATACAAAGTTGTATTTCAACGTGGTGAAGAGTTTCAGAACATTTTCCCCTTCCATATATGTTACATTCTTACAGAAATAGAGTTGCATGTACTTTTTATCATGTTGTTCCTTGACATTTACATATAGACAAAAATACGAAGTTTAGCACTTTTCTATACTTTCAGTACTTTGATTTTGTCTTCTTTCCCGCGCTATGAAAGTAGTTCAACAATATTTATGCGCATAGCACGTGTGCCCCCAAAAAACCCAATCTTGTGATTAATCATGCGAAAGGAATCGGAACTATTTAAAATGTTGTGTATGGTTATTTTAGCTCTAAAAATGAAAAATTATATTGATTCACTGAGATTATTGAATATCAGAAAAACTATTTTGTATTGTGGAAGTTTTCTTCTTGAAGTGCTGTTCGGTTTTTTGTTTACTTGTGAAGGGCGAAGTCACCGTGCCTAGAACCATGGCTTTCAGCAAAGCCCGGCTAAAAATGGAGTCATTTAGATAGTTTGTTGACTTTTCACTTTAGAATTGATACTAACGTTGTTTTGAAAGAAAAGAAAAAACAAACAAACCAAAAAAAAAAAAACCCAGTTACAAACATTGAAAGTTTTATATGATGGTCAAGCGTATAAACATTAAACACCTGGGCGCAGCCATCTTCTCAATGGCGCTTCTTTATGTCACCAGCCGAGGTTAGTAGTCTATATGAGGTACGAATATTCCGAAGTTGGCCGATTGATCAATGGGACTTTGTGACGTCACAAGCACCCACTATATGTATCAAGAACAATAAGCGGGTAACAAATATTCATTCCATTCACAAGTTTAAAGGTTTATTTTTTAAAAATGCATCGGCATTTTTTTTAATTTTAAGCAATTTAACTTTCATTAGTATAAATCTTTACGTTTACAAAGTACATGTAAAATACATATACCAACGCTAGAAATGGTTTCATATGACCTATACAAAATCAGCTTTCTTTCGTTTTATTATTAATTTCTAAATACTCATATCTGTAACATGTTAATAATTTTTCTTTTCAAATAGATGTAGTGCGTTTATCATAATGCTGTTAAATTAGTGTATTCATGCTTGAATGATATTTCATGCCTTTTTGATACTCAATTGTTCTTAAATAATGCTTTTTAAAAAAATATATATATATATGTCTCAAGTTCCGTTGAACGTTACAGCCCCCCCCCCCCCCCCCCCCCCCTATCCTTTGTGATATTTTGACTTATATTGAATTTTACACAATAATTTTATATCCTTTTATAAAGAGATATTCAGTCGTCGACCTTTCTCAATGTAATGAATCTAAAACTGAAAAAGAAATCATGCCAGTTTTATTTTGAATTCAACAAGTAGAATGCCATATCACGTAATGTATAATACGAATTTTTTAAATATCGTTTTAATTTTTATGAAACGTTTGATATACCGTTAAATTGTTATCAAAGAAACTGAAGCTCAATTTTACCATTCAATTATAACGTCAGTGTGTACAATATAATGTTAGATTTGCCACTGACTTCAAAGTCTTTATGATTTAAAATACATATACCATCGTCTCAGGCTGTATAAAACACATACATGATTAAATCTTTCTACCAAAGTCTACTCTGATTTATTTTTTTTTTATTTTTTGCCCAAGTAATAAGAGTAATTCAAATTGTGTTTTTTATGAGCACTTATTAAAATGCCAATAATAGAAATCATTGAACAGTGTAATAGGAAAATAACATACATACAACTGTCCTATGTAAAAAAAGAAATAAATAACAACTCAAAAAGCACATACAACAACAAGTATACATGGCGAGAGATATAAATCATTTTGGAAATATCACACGATGGTACGCCTTTTTACCAAATTCTACAAAGTACATAATTATAGTTCTATGTTAGAATACTTGACAGTTACCATATTTAAGCGGCCAGCACAGTAAGACATTTTGTGAGAGGTACGGTAATTTAATTATTTGAATAAAATCGACGGGGTCTGTAGTCTTTGTAGACGGTTTCTGTTTCAATCGGCACAAGGAAATTACCACACGAGAGCCCTGTAATCCTTTCGTCTGTCTGGATATCGCCAAGGACTTAATTATTGAGAGCCGTGTATCTCAGGGAGCAAATATATGTTCTCTCATGTTTAGAGTTAATTGCTTAAGAACTTTGAAGTATTTCCTTGTCTGGTATTTCGAATTGAAGTCTTGCTGGCATGGAGGCATTGTGCGACATTAATTAATAGAATTCCATAAACGCTTCATGAAATATATCGTGTGGTACACTGTCTCTACTTTCTCTGTTGGAATTCTCAATTGTTAAAAATAGATGTACTATATTTGTTAAGATCCATACGCGGCCTGTTTGCAAGTGCATCGCGTTCATAAGAAAATGGATATCATTACCTCTGGTAAAGACATCGACAGCAAATACATTGGAAATGTAAATATCCACTTGAATAAGTTTCCACGTCAAGTTGAGGGTTCATTACTTTTATCGCTAAATACAATGCAACATAAAAAGTATACCAACCTTTAATAAATACAAAATTTTCGTGACGCAATGTTCAGTCAACAACCATGATAACATAGTGTGCTCCTTTGACAGGGACTCTGTATTTAATTGTGGCAGGACTATGCAATATAACATCTCGCTTTCGAAAAATTTGTAGAAATATGATTGGACGAAAACGAATCACATGACCCAGCGCTATTTCCGTGCAGAGGGTGCTTAGTTTGAAATACTCTGATGTCACTTACGAATCACACCCCGAATTTCAATAGAAATATTGTTATAAATACAGTTGCTTATGTATTTGCTTTCAACGTATATTTGCATTTAGTTTCAACATACACAATTTTCTTATTGAATTCTATTGTTTCCTTTTTCGACAAATTGAGTTTTGTATAACAGGGGATGATTTTTATTGGAACCCACCTTTGGTGATAAGAGGTAGTCGTCAGTACACAGACAATATATTACAGGAAAAACGAATATTGTGTATAATAGTACGACATTGATGGGCTTCTTTCTCTAAACATCAGTCCTACCGTAATCTGATGGGAGAAATATAACTGGGATATTTTTTCTCTCACTAAGGAGAAATACTCCCATAGAAAAAATGCTCCCATTTTAAAAATTGTCTATGGGAGTATTTCTCCCTAGTGAGAGAAAAAAGAATCCCAGACAGAGTATCTAGGATAGTTACGCGTATCTAAGTACATACTTTATGTGTATGTAGGAAAGTTACGTTTATCTAGGTATATGTTACGCGTATTTCGGAAAGTTGCGCGTATCTTGATACGTTATGCGTATTTAGGAAAGTTATGCGTATATATCTAGGTACGTTATGCGTATTTAGGAGAGTTACGCGTATCTAGGTACGAAAAGGTTACCCGTATCTAAAGATGTTAGGTGTAATCCAGCTAGTTCATGTTTCATCCATTGAAGATAAATGTACTCTGTCTACAGACAAGTTTCCTGTTAACTGATGTCTTGATGTAAAAACTTGCATTTCTCTCATCGCTGTGAACAACAACAGATCGCTTTTAAAGGCTTTGTCTTCATTATCCAGCCATTCCTAAAGCGTTGTATGAGGTGACAAACTGCAGGGTTACTATGTCAGCAGCAAATGTTGCATCCACGAATTAATCAACACGTCGTTGTATTACATAATACTAATAAAAAAAGAACCTGTGATATTAATCATGATCTTTCATGTTCCATCATGCATCAGTACACAAAAAATAAAAGGAAGCATCGAAAGCTCTCTCGCTCTCTCGTTGAATTCATTCATAAAAATGAAAATATAAATTTTATTTATTGTATTTAAGTATAATATTATCATTTTGGAAATTTTCCATAATCCTAGTGGGTCACGGGTCGATTACCAAAGAAGTACCTGTTCTCCTCACAGGCACTTGGGTCATGGATCATGACATGGGGTGTTACATCTGTATGATCCATGCCCCAAGTGCCTGTGGTTCTCCTTGATCTAAAATGTTTAACGGTGGCGGATCAAGGATTAGTCGAAAGGGGAGGGGGATTCGTTGAAAGGGAGAGCATTAAGCTGGAGGTCTCAAGTGAGGGTCCAGGGGACGAAGCCCTCCCCGCCCTCCCCCTCCTCCCCCCCCCCCCCGCAACTCTTGGTTTATGGCTTTTATTGTTATTTTTAGGGTTTAGTTTAGCTATGTAAAGGCCAAATATAACGTACCTTGATCAATCTCGTAAATCCTAAATAGAATACAAAAACAAGAGTTTGGCAAACACGGACCCCTGGACACACCAGAGGTGGATCAGGTGCCCAGGAGGAGCTAGCTCCCTTGTTGACCGGTCACACCCGCCGTGAGCCCAGTAGTCTTGCTCAGGCAAACGGAAAAGTCCGTAGTCAAATCAGTGTGTGAAAAACGGCTTAACAATGGCTATGAAACACATCAGACAGGATTTGACTCAATGGTAGGTCATATTGTAAACTAAATTGTTATACGACCATAGAATTTACGAAATGCTGCCTTTAACGTGATTGTTGAAACCCCTGCAACAACAACTTGTCTGTAAGTAGCCTGCCTCGATTAAAAAAAACCTGATCATACGCAGAACAAGCTCTTGAGTATCGAATAAGTGAGAGACATACACACCATATGCAGGTGATGATGGAATATTGCTACATAGATATGGGAAGTTGACGATGGAGAAGCTGAAATCGTCCCGTTTGTCATAAAGTTGAGTAGTTAGTTTGCTGTTAATGTCAATGTTCAATAAAATATCCAAGTAGGAAGCAGACATGGAAGACTCTATGGTGTTCTTTATTTCTAGTTCGTTGGGATATATTGAATCGACATATGAATGGAAATCATTATTATGTATAGATAAAACGTCGTAAATAAATCGAAATGTGAATTAAAGGCCACCGCTATAGATTTCTTCTTTTAACGTAGAAGCTTTTGAATGAATTCTGCCTCATAAGAATATGAAAATAGGTCAGCTAATAAAGGAGCACAATTCGTGCCCATTGGAATCCCAACAGACTGTTGGAAGACCTGATTGCCAAAAAACTACAAAGATATTGTCAATGAGGAACTCAACATTGCTTTAATATCAACTTCAGAGTACTTTTGTGTAGAATCAGAGTGGAGTTTAACAAAATAATTTTTTGAATGGCTGATCACTAGATAAGAATATTCCTTTTTCCATTTTTTTTTTTAAGAAAGCAACTGTCTATATGTTACAAACATGTGTCTTTAATTTCTCACTTCTACACATAATAAGTTTGGTCACCCCCCCCCACCCCCCCCCCCCCCCCCCCCCTTAACCCGCCTGTGGTTAGTTGTTTTAAGCAGACATATCATTAAGAGGTCACTCTATAGCATTTCTTGAATCACCACACTAAGACATAAAAGAAGCAATCCTCAGCCAATCAGACCATTAGTCTTTGTTATTCCATGTGGCGTCATGTATTGCATGGTTGTACACAAGTATATTGCACACCTGATTTTAATTTGCATGTAAATATAAACTATAACATGCCATTGGCGGATGTAGAGGGGGCCCGGGCCGCTCCCTCCCTCTTCGTGACCAAAATTATTATTATGCATAGAAGTATAGCTATAAATAAAAGCCCTTAAATCCAGGAGATTCCGAGGGTATCACCCCCTTGGGCTTTATCCCATACATCCAGTCTACAATTTCCTTTGAATCCTTCTTTCAAAGGAACCCATGCACCCCCCTTTTGACAAATCCTGGATCCGCCCCTGCATGCGGTTTGGTTATCATTATTGAGAACATGACAGTCACATTGTTTAAACATATGCACAACACGTTTATTGCTCAGACAATGCAGACATCTGTCATATCTCCAAGTAATGGCAACAAAACTAACTTCATTGTTTTTAAGTAACACTTCTTTCTGCTGCATTTCCCCCTTAACTATACAGTTAAAGAGAACTTTTGGGCTGAATACATGTTTATATTAGCAAGATGAATTTCCACGAACCTGATGTGAATAATCTCAAAAGCATGTCGATATATCAAGAACCGATTCTAGAGTACCTAATTACAGGAATTTGTGCCCAGCTGAAATCTGATTTATTCAAATAAAGAGGCATTATATATCTAAATCCGAAGTGAACGGAGCATTAATGAAACAATTCAGGCACACGATTTCTTTCTAGTTTACTGGCATATCAAAATGGAACCTGAAAACAAATTGACAACAGGCTTCGTAATGGTGTCTGTATAAACACATATTTAATGTATTCACCACGTGACATCATATACCACCAGGGGAAAATAGAAAATTGTGTGCAACACCCCCGGAAGCTAGAGCTAGGCGATCTCGCATTGACTCTATCAGAATTTTTCACCTCGTAGCAACGTTTCATCATTCCGGCTGGTTTTGTCTTGCATTTCTAAGAAGAAATGTAATTATTTCAACGTAATCTTATAGGGTTAAGAATAGCGTTCTATAAGATTCCATCTAAGTATTTTCTTCTCATAGTTGAAGGAATAGAAGAAGTCATTGTACCGACATGCCCTAATCGTGTTTCTTTTGAGTGTGTGTTTGTTTTCTTTTTCTTTCTTTTTTAAATTATTTATTTACTTTTTTTTTTTATTTGATTTGTTCTGTAAACCATGTAAGTCTTTTGAGCCAAGGACTGACTATTAAAAAGTGCTCACTTGAGAAAACGTCATTGTAACTACCTGCTCTAAATATTTATTTTTTCTTTTGTAAACCATTTGAGCCAGGGGCTCTACTAAGAAAATGTGTCCACTTTAATGGATATTTCTGAATCTGTTATAAACTTGTAGCACAATACATGTAAAGCAGTACGTTTTCTGAAAATCGACGACCATGAATTCTTCACTCTACTTTTCAGGAACTTCAAACCTGCAGTCCTATAGACGTTAAAATTTGACTGGTAACACAATCACTAAAAACAAAAAACAACACACACTCACACCCCAAAAAAACCACCAAACAAACCAAAAAAAAAAACAACAGATTACATTAAAAAAAAAAATAAATAAACCAAATAAATGAATAAATACAATGAAACAAAAAATAATTAAAAACATAAATAACCAAAATTAACAAAATAACAAACCAAAACATCAAATTAACCCCCCCCCCCCAAAAAAAAAAAAACAACAACAAACAAACCCAAAACAAAACAGACGTACAAGGAACAATTACTACAAATTTGAAATAGTATTTTATCAATTACATACATTTGACTTTGTAGGCCACAGAAGTTTATTTTGTTGTAGAAAATACATCTCATGACTTCTTCATTGTCCTTGTAGATTTCGTCACTGTGTTCCGCAGAACGAAACACGCTGTCGTCCACCAAGTCTTGTAGATCTCATCTTGGCTTACATGAAAGCGTTGATAACTTCCGGTTACATGCCTACGCTTCCTGTTTTAACTTCCTGTTTTACCATTTAAGCCCAAGGGTTAACTTGTCTGAAAGTCGACCAGTGGTGAAGTTTTTCTACAATAAACAAAACATACACCTTGATTCATGGGACTACAGAAATGAAAGTGTTCAATTAAACGTGTGTTCTTTTTTGTCCAGTGACGAATGCGAGCGATGGACTCTTTGTTGTGTCGCCGCAGATAGTTGCTGTGAGCGACAGCGCGGACTTCCGCCGGAAGTGAACGGTACCTGTGGACGGGTTTGGGACGGTTGGCTGTGTTGGGACGATGCAGACATAGGGACCCTTCGCTACAACTTCTGTCCTCTTTTTGTGCCATATTTCATGCCATCACGTGAGTTTGTTTCACGCCATACCACAAGCAAGTTGGTAAATGTACCCCGTTGATTGGTGCTACATACAAACCTTAGAGAAACGAAAGTTAGCAGGGGTACCAGTTTATACCACAAGTATCGTTGGGATGTAATTTGTCAAACAATCCCACAAATTTACACGCGGGTAGATGGACACCTTCGCCAATGATACATCAGATTTACTACATGTACTTCATGTATACCTCATAATACAAACAACCTAGGCATATTTTCTTAAAGCTATATGATCCGATGTTGATCAATTATTTTTTGTAAAAATTACTTTAAAGCATAATAATTAGTAATAAAAGTTAATAACTTTCCTTAATTACATGCATGAAATCATTTGCATCTAAAAGAAAACAGCGAGAAGAGAAGATTATTTAAAAATGGGGGAACACAATAAATACATGTTCACTTTTATGTAAAGGCAAAATAATGAACAGTGATCAATCTCGTAAGTCCCAAATAGAATACAAAAAAACAAGAGTTGGGCAATCACGGACCCTGGAAACACCACAGGTGGGATCAGGTGCCTAGGAGGAGTAAGCAAGCCTGTGACCAGTCACACCCGCCGTGACCCGTAGTCTTGATCAGGTAAACGGAACAAATCCGCAGTCAAATCAATGTGTGAAAAACGGTTTAACAATGGCTATGAAACACATCAGACAGCATTTGACTCAATGGTAGGTAATTGGTAAACTAAATTTTATAACGACCATAGATTTTACGAAATGCCTTAAACGTGACTGTTGAAACCCTGCAACGACAACTTGTCTGTAAGTAGCTTGCCTCGATTCAAAAAACTTATCATACGCAGAAAAAGCTCTTGCGTATCGATAAGTTTGAAGAACTTTCACACCATATTGCAGTAATGACGGATATTGCTTACATAAATATGGGGAGTTGACGATGGAGAAGCTGAAATCGCCCGTTTGCTTAAGTTGAGTAGTTAAGTTGCCCTTAATTTCAATGTTCAATATATACCAATACGAGCAAACATGGATAGACTATGTTCTTTTATTTCTAGGTTTCGTTGGGATAATAAGAATCGACATTGATTTTAAATGGAAGATATATATATTATTGATAGATAAAAACGATCGTCAATATATCGAAATGTCAAATTAATGGCACCACGCTAGAGATTTCTTCTTTCATGTAGAAGCATTTGAATGAATACTACTCATAAGAATATAAAAATAGGTCAGCTAATAAGAGGCACAATTCGTGCCCATTGGAATTCCAACAGACTGTTGGAAGACCTGATTGCCAAAAACCTACAAGATATTGTCAATGAGGAACTCAGCATTGCTTTAATATCAACTTCAGAGTACTTGTGTGTTGAATCAGAGTGGAGTTTAACAAAATAATTTTTTGAATGGCTGATCACTAGATGAGAATATTCCTTTTTCCATTTTTGTCTATAATGTTACAAAGCCTTGTCTTTAATTTATCGTGCTTGATGGTCGTGTAAAGCTTTGAAAAAGTCATGTTTTGATGTTAATGCTATGTGAAAGGTTCTGGGATTTCAAATTCACTAGACGTTCTTTAGAGTTTTTTAGAATTCATATTGATTTACACCACTTCTGGTATATGCAGTTTCACAATACTTCTGATTTTCTGAGGAGTAAAGACAGGGGCTTGGTGGAACATTTACTAGATCCAGCAATATATCTTTGTTTGTAAGGGGTTTATGAAGTTTTGGAATCCATTATAGGTACGGTAGTTCATATTCTTCTGCCCCATTGACTGGGATATTAAATGTGTTTAAAACTGAAGCATGGTTTTTAAGAATTTTGTCTTTTGAAGAGCAAGTAGGAGTGTAAGTACGATAAAGTTTTACTTTCATGTTTCGAATTTCCAACATTTCAGTTTGAGCATCACTGAAGAGACATAATTTGTCGAAATGCGCATCCGTAGCTGCATAAGTGGTATCGTATATGATTTATATCATACTAAGTAAGAAGTAGACCTTTAATATTGGGTGTGTGGATTCCTTGTGGAAGATCTTTCCACTGAAACCAAAGTCTTTGACCTGATGACCATTACATTCACCTTTGACCTACTTGCAGAAAATTCGATTAAAATAAGCCATATCTTCTAAATCGTAAGAAATATTGTCTTTATATTAAGCATTTGTTCTTTTGTTTCACTGGATTTGTTGTCTTTATGACCTTAAATTGGACCTTTGACCTAGTGTTTGGAAATTGGCCGTGAACCCTTAGTCGAAATAAAGTAAAAGGGATTACCCGTCGTCAAACTTTGGTCATTTCTTATACAATATACACGTAATAGGTACACCTTTCATATTGGGCACGTTTATTACTTGTAGCAAGACCTTTCCATTGGTACTCAAAATGTATTTTGCCTGGTGACCCACCTTTATACATGTACATTAACCTTTTGCTTTATTTTTAAGAATTCTAATTTCAACCATATATTTTAGACCTGAAGACACTGTTTTTATATTTCGCATGTGTATTCCAGATTTGTTCATCTGGTGACCTTGAAATTGATCTCTACATAAAAGGTGAATAAAATGAAAATTACTTCACATTCTTAGTATTGCTACAAAAGTTCCAACTACAATTTCTCACAGTTCCACTTTGTCGTAATGCGAGATCAATGTTTCACAAATGCGTCTTGCTCCCCCCCCCCCCCCTATTTTATGCCCTACCAATATTTCACCGATATTTTTTTTTTTCAAAGCCCTTCATTCAAAATACAAATTCATTGCAGAAAAAATGTAGAAAATCTCGTTTGAAATTTCATCTCTGTAATTGTTTTTGCGTCATGTAAACACTGTAGATAAACAATGAACAAAGCCCGAGGTGTTCCGATCCATTTTGTAATAGTCGAGAGTACATACTATAAAGAGATTATTTATACAATCACTCATTACCATGCCAACGGCATTTACGAATTATAACGTGCGTTGTGGTGATTTGTCCACGTGAAACCGTTCCTCAATAGATAATCACTTCATGTATTTACTTTCTCAATTCGAATATTCAACACGTCCTCCATATAGACAAAACGGCAATAGCTGATTAAGGCTACTCGATGAAGGGTGATAACGAGCAGTGATCAAGCTTATCTCTCCTATAATAAAATTTTGGCAAATGCGGACCCTTGGATATACCACAGGTGGGATCATATTACTAGCAGCAGTAAGCATCCCCTCTTGACCGGTCACACCCGCCGAGCGCCCTATATTTCGATCAGGTAATAGGAGTAATAAGTTAGTCTACAACGCCTACTTCGATTGGAAAACTCGAATTAACTAAAGTTTTGCATAAAAGTTACATGTATTAAGCCTTTCATTCCTATATTCCGACATATTAATGTTCGGATATTTTATTAAACATAAAATTAATATGGTAACGGCAAACTAAGAACTCAGCTATATGACAAATGGGATGGCAATAATCAATTATCACCTGCATATGGGGTTTATGTCTCGCTACTGATTTCCGAGATAATATACATGTACTGAAAAATAAGTTAATGTTACAGGGGTTCCAACAGTTTCGTTTAAGGTGGCCCACTACAGATCCGGGTGTCTCAAAACAATGGGAAATGATTTGATTATAAAAGACATGTATACACGATAAGTATACATGTCAAAAAAGTGGAAAATATGGAATTTTGGATGCAAAAATATGATTTTCAATCATTTCTCTCTGTAAATATGACCAAAAGTTCCTTGCAGATTTGAACTCGGGACCAACAGTTTACCAGCCCGCTGCTTGACCTACTGAGCTACATGTAGGATGATTTCCATTACAGTGTTGATCAAGGCAAACAATTTCAGGAAGCATCTTGTGACGTTTTGTCATCAAGAGTAAATAGAAAATAACGCTTTTCTCTCTTGTTCTGCAGCATGTTTCTTGGTTTTATGAAATTTTCCATTGTAGTAAAACAATACACCCAAATAATTAAATTCATCGACAACATCTAAACAACAATTATCATAATAATTATATCATGTCTCATTTACTCTAATGTTTCCTCCATTTCTATAAACAACAATGTTAGATTTTTCTACATTAACAGTCAGATTCCATTCTTTAGTGTAATTATTATAGGGACATGGACACGTTTTGAACTAAAAATGTTCAAATTTTAGATTGCTAATTTTGATGTTTAAAATGCTTAATCAAGTTATTTCTAGTGGCCAGCTAAATTTGAAAGTCAGTTGTTGAGTTACAAGTAAGATATAGCGCTCACAAATCTTCGCGATGTAAACAAGGCTCAAGCCGTGTTTATGTTTACAAAAAGATTGCTTCGTAGAAAACATCATGTTTAAAACAATATGAGATGTGAGAAACACTAGACACTGTTTAATTGGTTTAGAATAAACCTCTAATTTGAAAAATAATATGCTTTAAATGGAACGTTTACTAGCATATT
>CAJDSM010016119.1:0-39544 GCA_903981925.1 Ostrea lurida
CCGTGAATTTTAGAAGTTCACCCCCACTTTCGGTGAGTTTTTGGAAGTTTGCCCCCTCCACACTTAATGTTCTATTTGCCTTTTTTCACTTGTCACATTATTTGGAAGTTAAATGCCTCCCCCAATTCAAAAAACAGTCCTAAGCCTATGACCTACTGTATACACGTCATCAGAAAATAACTCTTTCTTATGATAGTAAACTGTATAAACTTATTCATATTGACCTATGTTAGCATCCCTAATTATTTGCGGATCAAAATTGATCAATACATGTAGTGTGAAAAGGTAGAAATAATGAAGAGTAATCAATCTCATAAGTCCTAAACGGAATGCAAAATCAGAGATGGGCTAACACGAACCCAAGGGTGCACAAGAGGGGGATCCAATGCTTAGGAAGAATAAGCATCCCCTGTCAACCGATCACACTCACTGCAAGCCCGTTTTCTTGATCAGGTAAACAGAGCAATCCGTAGTAAAATCAGTGTATCAAGAATGGCCTAACATTTGGTATGATACACTACATGTAGCCTTTTGACCCAAAGGCAAACTAAATCGTTATAACGACCATAGAATTTGCAAAATACTGACTTCAAACGTGCCTGTTGAAACTCCTGCAATATCAACTTGTTTGTCAGTAGCTTGTCTCGATTTAAAAACTGATCATGCGCAGAAAAAGCACTTGAGTATCGAATCAGCTGAGAAACATTAACATCATATGTAAGTGATGATGGAATGTTGCTACATAAATATGAGAGCTTGACGATGGAGAAACTGAAATCATCTTATCTGTCATAAAGTTGAGTTGTTAGTTGTCACTTAATGTTCAATAAGATATCTAAGTACGAAGCAGATGTGGAAGACTGTGTGGTGTCTTTTATTTTGAGTTCACTGGGATAAATATTATATCGAATCAACATATGGATGAAAATGTCCAATTCATAAAAAATAAAAATATGCTGCTATGATATTTGAACGCTTACTTCTAGTAATCGATGACCCAGCCGATAGAGAGGACGAAGTATACATAGCCCTGCTTTCATCTGAAATATAGAATATAAAACATTATGTTAGTGAACATGTATCGATGTTTCCTGCATTGTGTTGAATTTTATTCTTCCATCATATTGATTAGTATACATATACCATCAATAGTTATAAGATAATAAAAATATAACAGCATAATTGTTCAAATCCCATTGCCTCAGTATTGTAAAGGGCTTTAATTTCGTGGGGCTAAGGATTCGCGATTTTTTTCTTTCGATATTTCGCGATGGTTTAATTTTCGCGGATAGTAAATAAATTCAGTTAGAACCATACCCCCAAATACATTGAATAGCACTTCGCAATGGTTTTATTTTTGCCATCGTTGATATAATCGCGAATATAGCGAAAATAAAACCTTGGCGAATACTTCCCCCTTTACAATAATATCTTAACATAACACTGAACAAGGCACACAAAAACACTACCGCCATGATGGACATTGACGAATGTTGACACGGAAGTCTTTAGTCTGTCATTGGCCTGGCATGTATATTGTCCAGAATCTTCCATCTGGACCGGATCAAACACTAATTCCTGGTTGTTATTCTGATAATAAACCCTGCCACCCGTAGTGGCTTCCACGGGTGCTCCCTTCTTCAACCAGGTTAACCGTATAGAGGGGTCGGTGGTAGTGATCTCACAGGTCAACTCCAGACGGGTTCCTAGAACCGGGTTCAGGGTCTGTGGATCGTGTATAACCATAGCATTCTCTATAAAAGAAAAGTAGAATACAGTTTTAACGTACAATGAAAAGGGGTATATTACAAACAGTAATCAATATCATAAATTCATTAAATCAAGCGTTGGGCAAACACTGACCCAAACGTTGGGTAAACACGGATCGACCCCCTGGATATACCATCAGGTGTAATCAGGTGTCTAGGAGTGTAAGCATCCCCTAATGATTTATCATTTATTTTCAAATAAATTGATTCCAGTTCAAAATGCATGTAGCTGTACTGTACATCAGAGGGTCAGACAAGTCATAATACGTAGATGTAAAAATATTGAACTGTTAGAACCAACAATTTTTAAGAAAACGAAAAACTGGTCATTTCCATAAAAATAACAAACTATATACAGTAGGAATATTCTATAAACTGAAGGGAAAAAAAGAGATTACCTGCTTTAAAATTCTGCTTCATATTTAAAATTTTACACACCGCTTTTTTCAATGTAAGAGAGTTACATACTTTCACGTGAACGTAGAATCAGTATTGCTTTGAAAAATAAGACAAATCGAACAAGCTAAACAAATCAAAAAAGACTAGAGAAACCCCACAATTGCATTATTTTTTCTAGATGTCGACCTAAATGTTAGGTATTCACATTTGAGACAGCAAATACTAGCTGAAAACATGTAGTGCAGTATTTCAAAGACAACATAAGCGCAATTCGCAAACAACACTTAGAGAGCAAAATAGCGCATAGATTAGTCCAGCCTTTTCTTGTGTAAACGTAATCCTTCCGTTTGTTAAACATGGATATCATACATACATGCATTTCTATATTTCTTTATGCAAATAAAAAACCTACTGAAGAGGATGTTCTTGTTATTTTGCTTTGTTCGCATAGAATGTAGGACAAAATGGAAAATAAGGAACAGTGATTAATCTTAAAGAGTGCAAAATTGATATAAGGGCATATTAGTACCCCTGAAAAAAACAGAGGTGGGATGTAAAGGCAAAGATAACGAACAGTGTCAATCTCGTAAGTCGTAAATTTAATCAAAAAGCAAGAGTTGGCACAATCACAGACCCTGGGCACACCAGATGTGGATTAGATGCCTAGGAGGAGTAAGCATTCCCTGTTGACCGGTCACGCCCCGCTGAGCCCAAGGTCTTTGATCAGGTAAACGGAAAACCCGTAGTCAAATCAGGTGTGAAAACGGTCTTAACAATGGCTATGAAACAACATCAGACAGCATTCGACTCAATGGTAGGTCATATTAGTATACTAAATTGTTATACCGACCATAGAATTTACGAAATACTGCCTTTAAATGTGACTGTTGAAACCCCTGCAACAACAACGTGTCTGTAAGTAGCTTGCCTCGATTCAAAAACTGATCATACGCAGAACAAGCTCTTGCGTATCGAACAAGTTGAGAGACATATACACCATATCATAGCAGGTGATGATGGAATATTGCTACATAAATATGGGAAGTTGACGATGGATCTGGTATCTAGGTCAAGCCGTGAGCCCAATCCAGCAAAAAAAATGTAGTAAAGAACGATCTACAACGTTGTCACATGTATGTATAAAAATTCGTGGGGGCAAACTATCGTTGATTGTTGAGTTTTTTTCAAGTTCGTGGGGACGTAATTTCGCCGATCTATATATTTGCAATAAAGATAACTTTGGAATGTTTGCTTTTGTCTTTATTCGTTGAAGATGTTAATTCGTGGGTGAGGGTTACCAACGAATTCCATGAAAATTAAGCAACCACTAATTCATATGATTCCACAGTACTTTGATCAAGGTAAGTGTTAAAACAATTTCATGTTCGAAGTGACAAGTTTTCCCTCTTTTTTTTAAAACATGGAACTTTTAAACAGTAAAACCTGACACACATTTGCAAAGAAAAGTGGCAACGCAAAGCTGTGAACACAACAAAACAAAATAAAACAACTCAGCATGCGCATTTCATATTGACATGTGTTGTTGCAAAACATTTACGCTTTACTTACGTGACCAATCCTTATTGTAGTAGTCTAAAACAGTAATCATAATAAACCAAACAAAAAGGTAAATAAAAATTATCCTTATTCTGCATCCTATACAGAAATGTTGTGTGCATGTACATACCTTTGTTCTCTATAAAGAGGTCTGTAGACGCCGATGCGAGGTACTGGTTATTTTTGATACACGTGTATAGGCCATTGTCCTCAGGAGCTACAGACTTAAACACAATGGTTGCTTTGTTGTTGGTGAAATAGACAGGTCTATTTGAAGGAATGCGGAAGGTGTTTCCATCTTTCAACCACGTTATTTGCGATACGCCCGTTCCTCTGTCTGGTATATTACAGTGAATCTCAAAGTAACCTGAATTTATCGTCTTTTGCTCCATTGGACCTTTTTGAGAAAAAATAGCGCAAAATGAAGAAAGCCGCATGTCTCATAATATACTCTATGCATTATAAAAAGGAACTGCATGTATGTGTGGATCTACCTTGATCAATTGTCCTCCAACCCGCTACTGAAGTTCTCCATGCAGATTTATCATTTGTCAATACTTGTCCTCCAACCATCTGACCTCCAACCACCTGACCTCCAATCATATGGCTTCCTCCTACCACTTGTCCCCCAACCATTTGACCTCCAACCATCTGCCCCCCAAACATTTGTCCTCCACATTTTTTCCTCCAACCATTTGTCCTCCAACCATTTGACCCCCAACCATTTGGCCTCCTTGAAGAACCTGTCCCTGAACCATTTGGTTTCCAGACATTTGGCTTCCATCGAGAAAGAAATGCCCTCCGATAGATTCTCCGAATATGTGCGAATTTCGGGTATCCGCTACAATAGAATTAACGTTAATTTGTTAATTACTGATACATATTGGTTTTATAATTTATCGTGATACGTATATCTATGTATCCAAATGCACTATCTTTAGAATTTTACAAATCAATTCACAAAATATACCAATAGTCATACTAGAAAATGTTTCTATAAGTGACTGTCTCTTCCCTGAAACCGTAACTTGAATAACATTAGATATTGCCAATTTATTCTCAAAGTTCAGTAGTAAATGTGGTTAAACGTCGACAAAATAGAGTGAGGTATCTTTCAGGAATATTATCAATCATGGAAAGGTGAAAATAATGAATGGTAACCAATCTCAAAATTCCCACAAAGAAAATCAAAGAGTAAGGCAAACAAGGACCCTGGCCACACCAGAGGCAGTGTCATGTGCCCAGAAGGAGTAAGCATCTCCTTCTACCGGTCACACTCTCCGTGAATCCTTTTTCTATTTAGTTTGATTAGAAGTGCAAATTCTGTTTCATGGAACTAAGGCGATTGCAAAGAAATGAAACAGTTAGTAGCATTCTCAGTTATTCACCGTAGAAATTAAGTGCGTGCAAATTCGTTTTCCATCCCTCTGAAAACTACCACGTGAAAGTTAAAATATGTTGAACTGAGTGGTTGGATTCGAGGCACATCAAATAAAACAGAAATGTTCTTCTGGTGCAGATTCTCTTTTGTGCTTTTACAAAACTCATACTTACATTTCCCGCCAAAAACAAATTCTGATGTTGATTCTACTACACGAGGAATGTAATTTGATAAATATAGCATAGCTTTAATTACACCGGATTCATATCCAAGATAAATATCAAACAGCTAAACCTTATCAATGTAGAATATAGACATTTTGGAAATAATAATTGTTTTATGGACTTATTGCAATATAAATTGGGCTATCACGTGATAAAATCATGTGAAACCCGAAATTCTTTCCATTGGATTTGATCACGTTACACCACCCTTCATATTTCAGTGAACATTTTAAAAGGCATAGACAGTGCTTTAGGAATTCCGATAATTTCAAACTAATATGCCAAGAAAACATGCTGAAAAACAACAGGTGCTTCTGTTCTGTTGATTTTTGTGTGGCAATAATGCAATTAGAAATTTCTTAAAAAAAAAAAAACCCATTGATGTTATCATTCTGAAAAACAATTCTGTTAAGGTGGCCAGTGGGAACAAATTTAATTTTGAACGTTAATATTTTTTTTACAGAACAAGCGCTCAAGATGTTCTCCAGATACACCTTGCTAATCATGTTGCTATATGGATATGCTATCCCGAAAATAATTAGCTAGCTATATTTCTAAGTTCTTAAAATATTTCTGTTGCACCTTGGCTATATGTATTTTTCTGCTGATGTTCTTACTTCTAAATGGTGTCTGTCGTTATGACGTTTGCACTCCAAACAATCTTCTTTACCGATTAAATAAAAGATGCATGTTTTCTGTTCATCCAAAAAAGTAGGTACCATAACTGTATTTTGCACCATGAATTCCGTCGTTGACCTACCTTGTTTATGAACATCAACAAAGGTTGACACCGCCGTAGATAAATCGCCATTTGCAATGCAACGATAGTGTCCGTCGTCTGCGTCCGTGACGTTGAGAATGCGCACCCGCGTGTTGCCCGCCTCCATGATGACGCGGTCACTGGGGGTCAGTGGAACTCTGTTTCTTGTCCAAGTCAGCTGAACATTACCGTCACCGGATGTCACATCGCAACTGAGTTCCAGCACGCTGCCACTTAGAGGGTTTCTTTGTTGCGGGGCATATACCACCATTGCATCGTCTGAAATGAAATAATGCCTGTTCAGAACTTTTCACAATGACATATAAAGAGATAAATCTGGCTACATCGGATAATAAACATCACTTACTTGGATTTTCTATGAAGAGATCTGTTGAAGCAGATGATATGTACTTGTCATTCACGTGACAAGTGTAAACGCCATTATCGCTTGGTGACAAGTTTTCAAAAATGATCTTCCTTTTATCATTCGTAAAGTAAACATCAGGGTTGCTTGGATCAATATCAAACGGGTCTCCATCTTTGGTCCATCTGATTTGTGATGATTTATCGGCAGTGTTAGCATTGCATGTTATCTCAAAATAACCTGATCCCACCGGTATACTCTGTAGGGGGCCACCTGAAAAAGAAACAAATATATTTTAAGTTGAGTCAGACACTCGTTTGGTTGCAACACAAGGGCCATACACGCATGCACAATTGACCCTTTATCCGTTACAATCACGCATTCACGAGTGCGGTCAATACGTTAAGGTGGTTCACTATACCCTGGAGACGTTTCTCAAAACAGCACGAAATTATTTGATCATGAACAATATGATCATTTGTAATAAGTATATATGTAAAAAACAAAGGTAGAGATTTGGTAATTTTCGATATAAAAACATGACTTTCAAAAATTATGGCGTCGGTGGCCTAATGGTTAGGGCCTCGGACTTTCAATCGAAAGGTTGTGAGTTCGAATCTTGGCTGTGGCAGGACCGACGTTGTGTCCTTGGGAAAGTCACTTTACATGAATTTCCTCACTCCACCCAAGTGTAAAACGGGTACCCGGCTATAGACAGTGAAAGATATTGTCAGAATGTTAGTGTTCTAGCGCTGTATAAACGGCAGCTTGCACTAGAAGGTTATGGATTGTTATGATCTGCTGGGTAATAATGTATTGTAAGTGCTCTGGTACCTACATGTAGGTAGATTAAAGCGCTATATAAAACCAATCATTATTATTATTTATTATTAAAAATGAACAAAAGTCTGCTGGATTTAAACGCATATTCCATGCGGTCTACCATGTCAGACGCTTTAACCACTGCGCTTTTATCATACACAACTAGACACACAAGTTCACACAATATTTAAATCGACATCTTGTGATGTTAATCTTTCGTTTGTCAATGCATGAACGAATGTCAATCAATATGTTCATGATCATATACTTGGACAATAATTCAATTAAGTTAATAACTATATTTACATTATATGTCATTCATATCTACGTCATAACCAAAAGCATCATGTATGTACAAGCACATGTAACTGTTTTCACAGTGCGACCGTAACAGAATTGTACATTTAGAGTGGCAATGTGGTGATATGCAAAAATTGGTTTCTTTCACTGGTGAGAATTTTTTTGGGAAACAAATAGTTGAATGTTACTTATTCATTCAAACTATCAAAACATACGATAAATACAGTTGAAATGACAAACAACTGGTATTGGTTTATTTCCTAAGAAATACATGTACAAGAAATCAACTTACTGTCTTTCATCACTGGCATAAGTGTTTGAGTTCCATAGCTGAATTCTGGACCAAACATCTTCGAAAACATTTGGGAATCTGAAATATTTATTTCCAGGGCGGTTTAATGTAAAGGCAATTATAACGAACAGTGATCAATCTCGTAAGTCCTAAATAGAATACAAAAACAAGACGTGGGCAAACACGGGCCCCTGGACACACCAGAGGTGGGATCAGGAGCCTAGGAGGAGTAAGCATCCCCTGTTGACCGGTCACACCCGCCGTGAGCCCATATAGTCGTGATCAGGTAAACGGAACAATCCGAATAGAACATGCATTTTCACAATTTCAAACATCTCCAATTCACAACAACTTCTGTCGAATAATCTAATGATTAAAACTGAATCCTTAATAAATGTTTTGGATTTTGAAAGATTGTTACCTGCTTATTCTTTTAACCTACTTTCCGCTCGAGAATATTATAATACTACACGGATATATACTATACATTACCTTCATTATTTTTATAATCATAAACGATACGATTTTTATTGTACAAGTAAGAGACAACTGTGTGCAAAATATAGCATACTTATCTACTAAATTACATGATGCTAAAATTCAATATCATATTTATGTGTTCCTGGGGAAAGGGATGAGTTCATATCGTTAAACATGTAATCACTCTATAAAATTGAAGACACTGATCTAAATTTAGCTGGTTGGTTATATATTATTTTACATCCATTTTGAGAATATTCCACTCATATGGAGACGTCACTATTGCAAGTGAAGGGCTGCAAATTTAAGCCTGTGTTTAGCACTTATGGCCTTTAACCAGGATAATGACTTCTCCATACGAGTGAAAAATTCCAAGGGGCGACGTAAAACAATAAATAATCAATCAAAAGTTACTAGTTCCGTATCCCAGCATTCTTGATAACGAAAATCATTTGTATTTTGAAGAGTCTCTTTATCTTTTAATTTGAAAACTTCCAAAAACTCTCAACCATCAGACACTCTTCACACAATTCATTGCAGGAAAGATGTATGAATATTGAACGTTGAATGTTATAATGAAAAGGCAAAGATAACGTACATATATAAATTTCGTAAGTCTCGGACAAAATACAAATTAAAGAGTTGTGGAAACACGGCCCCCAAGAAATACCAGAGGTGGGATTAGGTGCCAATGAGGAATATACATCCCCTGTCGACCGGTCGCACCCGACGTGAGCTCTTTGACTTGAAGAGCTCTTTGTCTTGAAATCATTACTACCCATCATATATACTAAGTTCATAATTATATTTAACCAATTTGCTCGTCTCTATGAAGATAATGATTATTATCCTGAAGTACAAATGGTATGTGTACTGCATAACTCCCAGTCTATGAAGGAGACTGAAAAGTAATAACTTTCGAATAAATTTTATTCTGGGCAAATCGGGGACCAATTATAGAGAGAAGTACAGACAAATGTGACACATCGACATTTAAGTAGAATAAGTATTTAATTAGCATCTAAAAATCTCATTGAAGAGGTGCACCTACTGTCGTTCATGAACCAACTCCCGATTCTGTAATTAACATAATTTTAGTTGCATAATACTTACCTGGTTGCTGTACCTTTACAACAATCGCTTTAGGATTCACGAAACCATCACTGCTCTTGCACGTATATTCCCCACCGTCTGAATCCTGCACAGAACTAAATACCACAATCTTGTTGTCAAAAAAGAAATTGACTCTTGGGTCATCTACTGGATTAAATGCTTTGTTATTCTTCAACCAAGATATCTTTAAATCTGGATTTCCTGATATGATATCACAACGGAGTTCCAGGCGACCATTGAGAGCAGGAAATAATTTTGTTGGTTCGTGCACAACCTTGGCTGAACCTGAAAATACAGAGAGTTATAGATGATCAACAGTAAAGCTCCAATGAAGAAAACTGCCTTGCTACTGTAAATCACATTTGATTCACAACAAGATTGCTTTCACGTTACACAAATTAAAAGGAACAACCATTCGTAGAACTTGTATTCTCGTAACACGGAATGATTCGCGAATTTATGTCTCACGAATAAAGACATAATTATATCCACGCTGCGAAAATAAGGTATCACAAAATAAAAGTGATATATACCTTAAAGAATCAGTAACTGACAATATTTCTAATGTTGTTGATAGAAACAGTGTTAAGGTGGTGTACTTTTTACGAAACTAAACACTGTTTATCATATTTTTAGATACCACATGCCAAGTCAGTCCTTGACAGCATTTTGTTTCTGTCTTGCTACAGCAATTGTAGTTTTAATCAGATTTTGAAATTTTATCAATGTTACATGTGTAGTAGCAGACTGATATCTCAGAAAATGCATCAAATAGTCAAAATGAAAAGAATAAACTGTATATATTGTAATAGTATTGTAATAGTAATGCAAGACATGGAGTCAACATTACAACACCATTTTCATCTCATTACAAAAGGAATATACAAAAGAGGTATCATTTTAACCAGATACATGTATTTGCATTCTACAAGTCAGAAAACCAAAGTTTTAAATATCTCGCGTTTCTTTATCAATGAGATTACCTGTTGAATCAAATTTCAAATCCGTGGTAGCAGACGTTTTAAAGAGATTATTTGCGACACACATGTAGTTTCCATTATCTTCAGGGGTGATGGATTCAAACACAATTTTTCGCTTATTGTTGGCAAAGTATATCTTTGGATTGTCTACTGGTGGAGACCAAGGTGTGCCATCTTTAGTCCACTTGATTTTCATGTTTGGGTCAGCTGATTTTATTCCACATTCAATTTCAAAATAGCCCCCGCTTTGTAGCTGTACTTCATCTGTTCCACTATCTGCTCGAGTGAAAGCATCATGCATGTACATTTACAGACGGTTAAAGACAAATTCATCGTATTTTCAAAGGCGATCATTATTACTAAAATATATGTAAAGAATGAATATTTAACCCGTTTCAAACACTACCCTATATTCCTGTTGTGTTTGCATTTGTAGAATGTCAAACATCTCAACAATTATTATTGATAAGGAAAATACAATGTAAAAATCAATGAATTGGATACGAGAGATGAGAGGAGAGAAGAGAGACTTTTACGAGAGAGAGGAGAGAGAGAGAGAGAGAGAGAGAGAGAGAGAGAGAGATTGCATCGTTCGAAGCACACATGAAGAGAGAAAGAGAGAGAGAGAAACATTGCAACGATCGAAGCACACATGAATTGGTGACAATTTCCTGTAAGCAAAAAACTTTCGCTACATATGTCAATGATCTACTTGTATCACACCTCGCAACTTGTATGTATAGCAGGATATGAACATAATATAATCAACAGAAAAATACATTGCTTGAACCTCAATACTTACGTTGGAAATGTCTTGTGGTTGGTTGAATGCCTGTTTGAAACATGGTTTGTCCAACATTTCCACCAGAACCTTGTAAAATCCCAAACATTAATTATATACCTTATCTGTAAAATGTTTTAACTATGTTTTCATGAATAATCATTTAACAATAGGAGTACCTGTGTATGTCTGAAAAACGTAACATTTCCTACATGTAAATACGATATTTTTAAAACTTCTCTGGATTTCATTCTATATGATAGTCATTCTGTTATAGATAAATATCTACTTTCAAGTTATAATCTGACAAAATGTAAGGCGACATTCTATGAAATATGATTCAGTATGCATATTAGGAATCAAACGGTATTAGCATAATACGCTGGGAAAGTTGCAGGGATATGAAAGCCAAGGTACCAAGCATCCAAACCACCTAAATGTATATCCACTTTCGATTTCTCTATCAAGCGAAGGAATGGTACATTAGGTCATGGTATCAAGCATTCAAACTACCTAAGGGTATATCCACTTTCGTTTTTTGTCTACCATGCGAGGAAATGGCATATGACGTCAATGTATCAAGCATTTAAACCACCTTAGGGAATTTCCACTTTTGTTTTATGAATCAAGCGAGGAAATGACATTTTGTTTCAAGCCACCTTGGAACCCACGCCTACTTCTACTTGAGCAGAAGGAAATACAAAAATCACCAAAATGAAAAGCTATTTCTTCAATTCCGCTCTATGTTTGTTTCATACTTGAACTATGAGTCCCAGTTCCGGATGTCATTTGTGTGTGTACACCATTGTCTTGATTAAATCCCGTCACAGTGTGAGGCACTGGTATGTTACTGTTTTCTGGATTAGGCATCGAAAAGCTTGGAGGAGGCGGTACCATACTTCCGCCTTCAATCATTGGTTGAACATGCTGAATCGTTGAACCGGTTTGTTCTCCAGGTGAAAATCCTGCACTTCTTAAACCAGATATTTGACCACCATTTGGATCCATGTTCATCGGTGGAGGAACATGATTATTCATAAATTGTGGAGGCGGAGGGGGATTATTTATATTTTCTTGAGTAGCTGTGTTATGATATGGTTGTGTATTGGAATGCTGAGTTGCTTCAATCCCTGAATGTTGAATAAATTCTGTACTTTTCGGAGCTCCTGAAACATCCATATTGTTCAATTGTGGAGGCGGTGGGGGATTATTCATATTTTCTTGAATAGCTGTGTTATGAATTGGCTGTGTATTTGAATGTTGTGGTGCTTCGGTCCCTGAATGTTGAATGAATTCTGTACTTTTCGGAGCTCCTGTAAAGTCCATATTGTCAAATTGCGGAGGGGGAGGGGGTCCTGCTTGCCTTTTCATTCGTCTTGGCATCATAAAATGCGGAGTTTGTATCATACCATGAACTTCATTTGGTGCCATGTGGTGGCCCCAAGGTGAAGGCCCAAAGAAATTTGGAGCACCCATTACATGTTGCGTTTCCATGATTTGTTCTTGGTTGTTGAATCCTTGTTGTGAAGGCTCAGAATGTGTTGCATGTTGTTGATGTGGCATCATCCACTGTTGTCCCCCTTGATTATGCATCCCTTCCATACGATCAGGTCCTCTGAAAATATTTTGTACATTCGAATTTGCAGGTCCTCTGCCTGGGTTTTCTCCACGATTAGAAGATACGACCCTGCCTTGACTGTCTATAACTTGATTTTGCACCCCTTCCATATGATTGGGTCCTCTGAAAATAGTTTGCATATTCGAATTCGCAGGTCCTCTGTGTGGATTTTCGCCATGATTAGAAGACATGATCATATCTTGACGGTTTGTAGCTTGCGGTGCATCAAAACTACTTGTCTCGATTATGTTATGTTGTGGCATGACGCTGATCTGTTCTTGGGGAGTAACTTCTGATATAGGATTATTCCAGAAAGTATTACGTTGAACTTGTGGGTTGGGCACAAATACATCACTGTTTGGAGTTCTCACTCTTTCATGTATATTGGGAGATGCAGGTTGGGGTATGTTATGAGTTTGTTCAGAAAACATTTGTTGTACCCCAAATGGAGGTCCTTCAGTTGCAGCATGATTAGTATTGAATACGTTACCATTTTGCACATTATGCGTGTTGATACCAATATTGTTTGCAGTTCCCCCTTCATTCATTATGCCTTCGTCTTTTGAAACTGACATCGGGTTATGTACAGTAGGAGCGAAAACAGTTTTTGTACTGAAGCTAGAGCTGAAAGCCGAGCTATTGGGTCCTATCAATTCTTGGTGTTGGCTCTTTTTAAAACGGGAAGTACCGCTTACATCTACCGTCATCTCGTTCTTCTCCTCTTTAAAATGTGCAACATCTGGTCGATGCGTTTCCTCTCGATTTGATTTTTTAATTTCCAGTAATTCAGGTTTCAGCGTCTTTTGATTTTCGGTTTCTTTTATATGTAATCTATTATGACTTGTTATTTCGTGTCTTTTAGTGTCCTTCACACCTGTCAATTCAGGAGTTATCTTCTTCGTTTTCAATGCTTCGCTCACGTGAGATCCATCAGCACTGACTATTCTCTGTTGCTGTTTTTCTTCATATAAAGATCCATCTGGGCTTACTTTCCTCTGACTACTTACATCGATTATTTCTCCATTAGGTCCAACCAAACTCTCCACAGGACCAACAGGTGGAAGTTTCTTCCTTTCAACTCTTAACAAAGGTTTACCGGTTTCATCGAAATTCACTTTTTTGTTATTTGTACTAGACATTTTCATTTGAGACTGGCGTTCAAATGACACTTGTGTTTTCCCATCTGGGCCTATTTTTTCAACTTTAGACAGCATTTGCCCATCTGGACCTGTAATTAAATTTTGAGCAAAGCGTTCCCTCTTACCATCCACGTTTACATCAGAAATCATTGTTTTGATTGGTCGACCATTGATTCCTATCATTGACCCTTCTCGACTTGAGATACTCGGTTGTGCTCTGTGTTGGCTTGTAACTGTCGGGTGTCCATCAGTAGGATTTGGCATCCCAGATGTCTCTTGTGTTCCAGACACCGACGAAGAAGGATGATGTTCAATATTTTGTATTTGTCCCGGAAGTCGACTGGAAAGTGAATTGGAACCAAAATGGATTACATCTGCTCTGGGTGATTCTTCAGTCGGACTGGACTGACCACGTGGTAAGCGGTTGTGTTGTAACACGTCCATGGGTATAGTATTTAAACTATCACTATCGGACACTGATACGGGGTCTAGCGAATTTACGGTCATACTTTGTTGAGTTGGTAAGGTATGATCCATGGTTGGACTAGCTGCTGTAGTCTTTAATTGGGTTTCACTCGGAGTAGGTTTGGCATTCTCACTACCAAATTGGTTTGAAAACACTCGCTGTTCAAGATTTGCTAAGGAATCGACGTTCGCATTCTCTGCTCTGTTGTTCTGAATGTCGACAGGCATGAATAATGCTGGTGGAGTTTGAATTGGTGTTTCGGTAGTAGTAGGACTTGGTGTGTTTGGTTTTCTAATTCTCTTCACTTGCTGAAGTCGCTCTATTTTTGGAGTTGGTTTGATACTCGTTCCTGTCGGAGTTTGAAAAGTAGACGCGGGGTTCTCATTTCGATGACCCGGAATTGTGGGTGAAGCTTCAGAAGTATCTATCTTGTACTGAATATTTCCGTGTTGGTCGATTTGTCCCTGCCCAGTCAGCAGCCTATGCTCCAATAACCCTTGAGGGTCTACGACCCCTTCTATTTACAAAATAAATTACTGACGTGAAGTAAGCTTTCTAGATAGCCTTTAAGTGACATTATACCGTATCATTCTGATATTCTCGTATTTAATTAAAGTTAACTGGTTTCTGTACATGACAGATGCATCCACTGTTGCTTACTAGCATACAGAAATTGAATTAGTCATTGTAACTTCAATTCATGTTCATAAATTGACAAAGATATACAATCTGTGCAGTTTGCTTATATCGTAATCAGTACATGTATTTGTTTGTCAACGGTTGTCATGCTCAACATTTGAGATTTTAAAAGATGCATACTATCGAAACATTGATCACACAAGACCTGAAGAAACTAGCAATACATGTCGACTACTACTATGTAGTCACGTTTCGTGACGAGCTGTATTTACAAAAATATATCGCACAATGACCTTGTTCAAAAACGTGTGTTTGCTCCTAGGGCCCTGTAACTGGTAAAGTGAAATTACGTAAAGATTAAGCTAAAATGAAATTGATTTTTATCAGATATTTCAGATATAAACGTAAATGCAAACCTGGTATTACGGGACCTCCTCCAACCAGCATAGTACCGTCTTGTACATCCGGGCCATTGAACTCCATCATTTGTGTCTGTGCAGCAGCAGTGGTGTCTATAAAAGAAGAAGAGGGCGCTGATCACAACATTCACGTGCGTTATATTGCTCCAACAGGAATAACGAATCCAACTTGTCTAGTGTAACCAATAATGCAAGTTTTAAGGTGCCATCATATTTTTCTATCTTATGATGTTTGTTGATTGATTATTTGTTTGTTTTTCACCCTGTCGAAAATATTTCACTCATATTCAGACGTCACCATTGCCGGTGAAGTGCTGCAAATTTAGACCTATGCTTAGCACTTATGACCTTTAGCAATGAGGGTTCTTTTTCGTGCCACACCTGCTGCGACAGGGGACCTCCGTTGTTAAGGTCATATCCGAAAAACCCGTGATTCTTACTTCTAAATGCCAAGCTCTTGGCGAAGAAGCAACCGCTACCTACTTTAATGTATTAGGTTGAAGCGGCTGGTCTGAGCGCGGGGCACGAACTTATGACCTCTCGATTATGAGGCGAGAGCTCTACCAATGAGCCACTGCGACCTGTTATGATGTTTGTATTTAACAAGATTTATATATTTTAAAAAGTTCTATTTAACAAGATTTATATAAATAAAAGTACTAGGGGGATCCCAATGTCATTCTTCATTTGGTTGTCTGAGTTGCATCTGTTATACTAGGGGATCTCCGTAGTTTTGAGAATTTTAAAGTTTTCAAAGTCTACAATCGTCATATTAATAAATGCCAATTTTCAACCAAAAATATGTATTCTGTTGTTAATTGCTGCCATGAAAAATAACAAAGCCGCGGGACGGAGAAAACCGGTTTCTTCTAACATTATTTTATATAATCATAAAAATGGAGAGGATGCCGCAAGTTTTATTGTTTAAATAATGTGAAATCTACAAGAGAATAAAGAAAGTGTGTGATTTTAAGATGATATAAAATTTCTGAAATTGAACAGAAAAAAATAGGTATTTCATTCCACATCTAATGAATAATCAAAATTTAACAATGAAAATCCCGTTGATCACACCTGAGCGAGATGAAAAAAATATATATTGACATCAATTAACCTTTGTTTAATAATTCTGTGAGTATGATCAACATTAATATGATACTCCCATAAAACAAATAATCCTAATTGTGTCATTTCTTCTCAACACATACAATCAACTTATCATTAAGTATTGCCATATATATTCATTGCAAGCCTGAGGTACACGATTTCCGCACCATAATTCAGTGGCGGATCCAGTATTTGTCGAAAGGGTGTAGTTCTTCGAAAGAGGGAGCCAATAGGCTAGAAATCTGGGATGAAGCCCAAGTGAGGGTCCAGGGGGCGAATTCTCTGAAAGCTATTGGGTTTAAGGGCGTTAAAGGTATATTTTGGTATACTTCTATACATAATAATTTTTGTCTCGAAATGGAGGGGAGGTACTCTCTAAAGCCGCCTATGTAACTTAAGCCAATATTTAAAGATTCTGAGTGTTATAGTCATTGCCAGAGAATAACTACCTCATTTACAGTAAAGGAAATTACAACATGTTCTTTGGCCAATTTTTGCAGAATTTAATAATTATTTCAGTATCTTTAGTTAATTTACGCCATTTCCGTTTCTCAGAGTTTTACAAAGGTAGCTATTTTCGTAAATATTGAAGATCAACAACAGTGTTTCAACATTAATTTAGCATTTTCAATGAATTCAAAAATTCAAAATATTTCAGAGAGTATACGAATACCTACAGGTCAACAATTAAGATAAACTATATATTATGCAAATATTCCGTTTCTTCATCTGCATTTCTTTTAGTACATTCATCAAACATACATAGATGCCTTTTGCACCGTATTTAATCTTATTTAAGCATATTTCCCATACCTCTGTATTGTGAAGGCAGTCGCCAAGCACCCGAGTTGAAGGTCAGGCGAGTAACCGGTACCGTTGGTTCTTGCTGCGAGCTGAGTAGTACGTTTTCTCCACGTACTGATCCGGCACCCAATCGAATCAGTCCCTGGTCCCAATCTACCCAGAATTCCCGGAATTTGTCACAAGCCAGGACCTCGCCAGTGTAAGAGTCTAGTTGACCTGAATCGGAGTGTGGAATCCGATCCAGCGTGGAGAACGGATTAACCGGACTTCCCAACTCGATGCCATATCCTTCCCCCTTTTGTGTTTCTAATTCTATGTACGCGTTGCCACACGCCTTGGCACTGAAGGGGAGGTAAGCCATATTTTGGGCAGGCACAAGAGGACTAAATGGACCATTTCTTTCCTCTTCAAACGTACCCACTGAAATACATGTTGATGGTGAATTTTATTTGATGTACATTGAAACTTACCCAATATATTATACGTTTCAAAGATTGGTATTGTAATTTGATTCCATTTTTTTTTTTAAATTACAATTTTTTTGATTGGACAAAATTAAAACTAAACAAGAATTTACATGTCAAATATGACGTAATGGAGCATTCCTTTCCTCTTCAAACGTACCCACTAAAACATGTAGATGTTGAATTTTATTTGATATACATTAAAATTTACCCAATAAAATACACATTTCAAAGATTTGTATTGTAATAATTCCAATGTCCTTTATTACAATTGTTTTGAAAGGACAGAATTAAAACTAAACGAGAATTACACATCAAACATGACGTAATCATACGGGCTTGAAAAAGAGTACATTAATGTACGGAAACTATTTATTTATTTTTTTTTTTTTTTTAATTTTCAATGCAGTGAACGAATTAAAATTATAAGAATCAAGCATTCTTTCTGAAGAATTCATCAATTGTAAACTCAGGACATTTTACTTACAAACTACGTACTTTTATTCACTTTGTGAGCAAAATATCCAGAGTTTACATTTTCATAAATTCTTTAAAAAGAGTGTTTAATTAATCCTACAATACATATATTGTTCTCTCACCTCATCCTTTGCACATTCCGGGTAATTTTGAAAAATGATCTACTCATTGTGCATGACATTGATGTGACTGATCATATTTCAGTGTGTGGTTTATATGACGGAGTGACTTTACATGATCCATACCTTGACATCCTTCCCCGATGTACCCTTCTAAGCACTGACATCGGGGTGGGAAAGCGGTCGTATCACATGTACCGTGACCGTTACAGTTATTGGGGCAGCATAATACTGAAATTATATACAGATATGGAAAAATATTTTACATTCATTCTAAAACTATACAAAATATACATTTAAATGTAGCCTAATTCTAAAACTATACAATATATATACATTTACATGTAGTTAACTCTAAAACTATACAATATATATATTTACATGTAGTCTAATTCTATAAATATAAAATGTATACATTTACATGTAATATAATTCTACAATTGAAAATATATACAATCTACATATAGCTAATTTTATCAATGTAAATATTACATTTACATATAGTATAATTATATCAATGTGAAATATATACATTTACATATAGTCTAATATTATCAATGTGAAATATACATACATTTACATATAGCTAATTTTATCAATGTGAAATATATACATTTACATATAGCTAATTTTATCAATGTAAATAAATAACATTACATATAGTATAAAATTCTAATCAATGTGAAATATATACATTTACATATAGTCTAATATATATCAATGTGAAATATATACATTTAATATAGTAAAATAATACTATTACAATGTGAAATATATACATTTACATATAGTCTAATTCTATCAATGTGAAATATACATTTACATGTAACCTAATTCTAAAATTATACAATATATACATTTACATAAAGTTTAATTCTAAAACTATATAATATTTACACTTACATAAAACTGTAATATACATGTATCAACATTTACATGCAGACTAATTCTAAACCTAAAGGATTTTAAAACATTTTTTGGTTTCATTTTCATTTTTAGTTGCTGGTTAAAAATTTTACACAGGTCAACTTCCAACTTCTCATCAGACGTTATCCAAAGCTTTCAATAAAGTTACATGCCTGTCTTGTGAAAATATTTGAAGCAGAAACACAGTATATAATGTAACAATTTCGAGAATAATACCAAGAGAAGTACATTTTTACTAGTAAGCATTCAAGCGACCCACCTGTAGATAATAAAATACACGCAGCCAATGCTTGTAGCACACAGCTGACCGCCATTTCTGCAAAGAAATGAATCATAATAGAAATACGGATATATTTAATTGCAGTGGTAAAATCAAAAAATTATTTCAAAATTAAGGATACTATTAATCTTCCTCAGGCTCTGATCCTTTGACATATTTGGCTTGTCTTTGACACTACATTTTTCAGCTCTTCAAACTTTTTTAATTACATGTTTCGAATTTCCAACATTTCGGTTTGAGCATCACTGAAGAGACATACATGTACTTTGTAGAAATGCGAATCTGGTGCATCAAAATTGGTACCGTATAAGATTTATATTACGTGTTGAGCTTTCCTTAAGGTTGATCCACCTCAGGAATTCTAAGGAATTTATATGTTCAAACCTTAAAATTCTTTCTTTTTTTACTCATTTATAGTTTAATCTAATTAATTCTGAAGAAAATGTGTATGTTGCCACTTTTTTTAAGATGTCAGACATACAAAAACAGAAGTATAGGTTTACATCAGAAAATTTGAAAATTTACGTAGAACAGAATTGAATAAAATAAATAGAAATGACAAATTTTAAATGTTAGCAGTTTAGAAAAAACTGCTTATTTGTAAATATGCATAGATTTAATGTGCATATTATGAAAATCAATGTAGAATACACCTAAGGTAGAGGAATTGCCACCATCGGAGTTATTGCCTTTGACAATATTTTTTTTTAGTTATAATCAATTAATTATCTATGGGAAATAGCAATTTTTTAACTATCAAAAGTTTACCAAATTATCTATTATATCCAGTGAATGAAATTCCTTTAGAAGATATATTTCTATCATGTGCAAAGTTTAATGAAATAAAGATTTTTGAAAACCTATTGACAATCACTGAGGGTTGATCAACCTTAAGTCTTGGATTTCTAAAGAAACGTTTAGTGTACACTATCGTTTGATTCATCGAAGAATGCATCATCTCTCAAAATTTTCAGTTCCAGTATGATGCTTTCACTTCTAACATTCTTCATACTTATATATGTAGCATAAAGGGAGGTACATGTATATATTTTAGAAATATCTGGGAAAATGCAATGAATAAAATGATACCAACTAAACACAAGTCACTAAACAAACACAAGTATCCGATGAAACTTCATCCGAGAATACAACTGATTTAAACATTTTTAGCTTATTGGGAATGTTGTCATTTCGTGTTAGTATTTTTAAAAGATTTAGTGAAACATCTTTGACACATATGCCTCTTGATTGATTGATTATTTGTTGTTTTACGTCCCACTCGAGAGTATTTCTCTCAAATGGAGACTTCACTATTGCCGATGAAGGACTTAAAAAATAAGCCTATGCTCGGCGCTCATGGCATTTGAGCAGGGAAGGTTAAGTCGCCTCTTACGACTCGCAAGGGGATGTTGGGGACCTATTCTTACCAGGACCCCCACGGGTCCATGCCTTTGAGAAGTGCTTAAAAGGAGGAATGTTTGTCCTATTTCTGAGTGTGGAGGGGGTGTCAAACGGTTGTTGTTGAGATATTCCTGTCCATCTCATTCTCAGGGAAGTGCGTCCTATTTCTGAATGCAGGTTTGGGCATGAGGAGGGCGGGGGCGGCAGATAGTGGTGGGGGTGAGATTATTCAAAATACGTATTGTTGCGGATGCAGTCTAATTTATAAGACATTAGAATATGTTACACCCCTAGCTCAGGTTGGAGTACCAGCAAGGAAACAAATTGGCAGGCGAGACCCATTTTTACAAATTAAAGAAAAAATGTCTAAATTTGCACATGCATGAACTAGCAGGTATTTTGCACGAGTGTACATTACACTTGACTTATACATGTAATTCCCGATGAAATATCGGTCCATGATGGATGACCCTGTAGTACAGAACACTAAATCCAGGTAAACGAATTATTCCGTCCCGGGTTTTAGGTGTAGTCTTTGTTTAATGCCCTGTTGACTTCCTTTAACATCTGGTATCACAAAATGACAAGGCGATGGTTTCGTTGGATAGATCATGTACAGTAATAGAGTCTCATCTATAATACAAGGTGCTTGATTAAAGAAGCAATGTCCCGCATTGAAATGCTGATCGCGCCCTACATTGAAGACCTCACACTAAAACAGACAATTTGAACAATTTCAGGTTTCATAGGTAAAGTGTTAATGAACAGAAGTAGGTTATTTAAGTATGAAAAAATAAGCGTGCACTTACTAACTTTGTCGTCGTCTTGAAAAAAAAAGAGTACTATATTGTATATTCATTAGGTCCAAAAATATTCAACATGAATCTGCAATTCCATATTTCAATTATTTTTTTTTTTTCATAGTCTCCATTTTCTGTTTTGATGACTGCTTTTTAAGATTTACATTTTCATTGTACATAAATTAGGAACACCATGTCTAGGGTGTGGGCAACTTTTATGAATACAATTGAAGCATTTTGGTAATCTGTGTATCACAAGTGATCTCCACTGTGTTGGAATTACAGGTATTCCGTGTGCCTATATATTGTTTTTATATTTCCATAACACAAACAACTTCTACATGTGAAATTGATACTTAAATTGTCAAAAGAATAAGATGTAGCATGTAAAGGCAAATATAACGAACAGTGAACAATCTTGTAAATTCCAAACAGAATACAAAAACAAGAGTTGGGCAAACACGGACCCCTGAACACACCAGAGGTGGGATCAGGTGCCTAGGAGGAGTAAGTATCCCCTGTTGACCGGTCACACCCGCCGGGATCCCATAGTCTTAATTAGGTAAACGGAACAATCCGTAGTCAAATCGATCTAAATTCTATATTGCATTTTAAAATTGTTTACAATGCTAAACCAAGTTATTTATAACGGTCAGCAACAATTTGAATGGCAGATGTTCAGATATAAGTACGATACAGCGCTCATAATTCTTCTTAATGTAAACAAGGATGGTGCCTTGTTTTTGTTCAAATAAAGATTGCTTCACAGAAAATGCCATGTTTAAAACAAAATGAGATGTGAGAAACACTAGAAACTGTTTGATTTCATAATGGACTTGTATTTAAAAAAAATAGCATTTACTAGCAAATCCAATATATGTAAACAAAAACATGGCACGAGCATTGCTTACATAACAAAGAATTGCGAGTGCAGTATCTCACTTGTAACTCTACAAATGGCATTACATTTTTTGCTTAGTGTAACTTAGTTAGGCATTTTAAACATCAAAAATGCAAATATAAAATTTAGCTCGAACGTGTCCATGCCCCTTTAAGGGGGTGGGAGTTCTTGGTAGAAGCGGTTTTTTTCCCCAGACACTGACCTTTCGGTCCCGTCCCTAACTTATCACGATCTTCGTCAGGGTCATTATACAGTTCCCTGTCTGTGTGGAGAAGGTAGCTGGAATTATCACGTCACTTTTTCTTATCAAGTGGAAAAGGCACGGCACGGTTTAAGGTTGCCATCCCCTAACCTAGATATCTTTTCTCTGCTTATTTGGTACAACGACGTCCGTAAATTCTTTTTTAAAAAACCAACCAACAAACAAAAAACAAATAAACAAACAAAATAAAAAATAAAAAAAGAAGAAACAACTGTGTTTGATTTACATATAAATGAACTATGAAAACATAACCAAAGACATATTGTATAAACCACACACAATAACTAATTCAAAGATCAAGAAATGAGCTTTTTACATGTATACATGCATGATAATTGTCGCTTTTATGAGGAAAATTTTAATTTAATGCATTGTTTTGAAATGATATTTGTTAGGTGGGCGTTGTTTTGTTTTGATGTTAATTTCATGTACTTGCACAGTTCTAGTGTAAATATATCGTAGGACAGTTGCATAAATTTTCTGTTATTGAAATTCAGCACCAGGTTTCACAAATTATCTAATGTGATCTTAATTCTGTACATAATGCAAAACTATGTACAAAGCACACCATTTTATATAAATGGTTTGTTAATTAGGTGACATATACATTTAACCAATTATGATAACGAATTGAGAATTAACAGTAGACAACATAATTAAGACGGCGCCATTAAACGATGAAGTGGTACCGGTATCCCTTTAAACCGTTTGTAATGCAGTAACGGGTCTATAAGGAAGGGGCGGGGTGGGATATCCCTCTTTTTGGCAGAATATTTCGCAAAAATAAATAAATAAATAAAGTTAACGCATACGGTGGAACCTCCCCTTTTGAAAACCAAATTGATTGTAGAACACCCCTTAAAACTTTCTGGATCCACCCCTGTAATGGTGATATTATGAATATATCACTAATTATCACATAACTGCTAAGTCTGGTTAAATATCTTTCTTTCTTTTTTTCAAAAGGAGTATACGTAATATGCTGATAGATACCCATCATTGTATGATGTCATCTATTCAAAATAAAGATAATATTAAATCGTTAAGGGGTTTACCTAAGTGTTCCATCTCTTATTAAATTATTAGCAATTTCAGGAGGTATGCAATAACAGTGGCGGATCTAACAACGACATATTTCCCGCCCCTTTACAAATGATTTATTTTTATAGAGATATGTCAAAAAATATACATTTCTGATTTTGTCTGAACTCAGTAACATGAAGTGTGTGGTGGTAGAGGTTGGGGGCACTACACCTTAGTCCTGGATCCTTTAGGGGCTTCAGGACAGCTCCAGTATCCCAAAACTTTAACTACGCCCTCCGCTTATAAATTTCTTGATCCGCTTCTCATTTACTGAATAGTTGATATCATCTAGGCGTTCTAATATTAAAACAAAATGGTATCACTATGCATGTAATGAACTTCCTCCAAAATCAGATTCGTAAACAAGTTTGATTTGTAACATTTCCGTGTAGTGTTCCTTAAATTTATAGGATAGGTCATGCTAATTCGTGGAAACAGTCTCTGACAGAAACGATGATGAATGCTTCACTTATAATCTGTATTTCGTATTAAAGTCAATCGAGCCAATTAGATATCCTTAAAGAAGATTGATCAACTTAAATATAAGGTTATTTCCTTCAACAATTACGCAAAATAAGATGTAGGTAAAATGGGATGCATTCCTAAATTATCTTGCCCATAACATCATTATGGCATTCAGGAAATTTACGTATCCAAGTTGTGTTTTCATATAATTTTTTCCTCGCCCGTCTTGGTAGTTTAATGACAGAGTGTTCAATTCATATGCATGTCTCTCAACTTATTCGAAACGCAAGAGCTTGTTTTGCGTATGATCAGGTTTTTAATCGAGGCAGTCTAAACAAGTTGGGTTTTTTTTTTGGTGGTTTCAATAGTCAGCATTTAGCAAAATCTATGGTCGTTATAACGATCTAGTTTGCCAATATGTCTTGCTATTGCGTCGAATGCTGTCTGATATAAAGGCAAAGATAACGAACAGTGATCAATTTCGTAAGTCCCAAAATAGAATACAAAACCACGGACCCCCGGACACACCCGCGATGAGTCCATTGTCTTGATCAGGTACATGTAAATGGAGTAATCCGTTGTCAAAATCAGTGAATGAAAATCAGCTTAAATTGCCAAGAAACACGTCGGACCGCATTTAACCCAATGGCAAGTCTAAATGTGGTACCTCATCCGCAATTGCATGGTGACATCTCGATACGAGTGTGAAATGCGGGACCTGTTTTTGAAGGCAAACAACCATCTACCAACCATAGTTTCGTACCTACAAAAGCTTTTCTTTTCACACAATATCTAGAATTTTCTTCACCCGTCGTTAACAATGATTCTGTATTGTGTCATGATCATAATGGCCTACCCATCATTAATGCGAAGTCCTTCAGTCCGAAGATCCACCATGCCGAAAGTTCATTAAACCAAATTTCTTGTAGTTTGATACTATAGATCTTACTGTTCTATTCTATGAAAGATGTATAATTCACACCAGTTGAATCAAAGTGTTCAATGTGCAGTTCGACTGTATTACTTTTTAAAGTACTCAAATAAATCTGGATCAACATTCATGTATAATTATGGCCCCTATACCACGTCAACTCTGAAGAAAAAGAAATTAAAAGCAACAACATCTAGAAAAGTTGCTTTTGATCAACCGTTCCTCTATGATCTACAGTCGGATGGCCCCAGTGGTTATCCGGGTTATCTAGCTAGAACCCGTGGGGATCCGGGTTAAGAAATAAGGTCCCCAGCAATACCTCTTGCGTGTCGTAAGAGCGCGACTAAATGGGCCGGTCATTCGGATGAGACCGGAAAAACGAGGCCCCGTGTCACAGCAGGTGTGGCACGAAACAGATCCCTCCTGCTCAAGAGGCCCTGAGCGCCGAGCACAGGCCTAAATTTTGCAGCCCTTCACCGGCAATGGTGACGTCTCCATATGAAGTGAAATATTCTCGAGTGGGACGTTAAAACAGTAATAAATCAATCAATCAATACCCCTTTCTTGTCGTTAGAGGCAACAATGGGGCGGTCCTTCGGGTGAGACCCCAAAAACCGAGACCCCATGTCACAGATGGTGTGAACGATAGATATCCCAGAATTCGAGTTAGGGGGGGGGGGGCGCATACATCATATGAGGCAGGGGGTCTGGGTCTGCCTTGAGGCCCAGTGGGTCAGGACGAAGCCCTGGTGGGGGCCCAGGGGGGCGAAGCCCCCGGAAGCTCCAGAGCTTTAGAGATGTTGTAGGGCTTTGAAACTTGTCTCCGAAGTAGTCATTTTCACTATATTTCTGTAATTTTCAATCATAAAATGACGCAAATTTTTTAAGGTTTTTGAAAGGAATATACCTTTTCTCAGAAAAGCAACATAAATCAAAGATATTCAACTGATATATAATCTTTACAAAATTAAGGGGGGCGCCTTGTGTAATTTATTAATTTTTCCAGTGAAAAATAAAAATTAATATATATATTACACTTGGTAAATTTAAGGGGTGCGCCCACCCCCCCCCTTAATCCGCCACTGGAATCCCTCCCTGCCTCAAAACCATAAGCGCCGAAAATAGGCTTATTATGGTGACGTCTCCATATGAGTGAAAAAAATTCTCAAGCGGGACGTTAAACAATATACTGGTAGAGACAATCCTGGAAATTCCCACAATAAAACCAACAGTCGGATGACCAGTACAATTTCTGAATAGAGGACCTTCAAACTAACAAACCGCCAAGCTCGTGTTTCTTCGGGACGTAGAACCTTCCAACTGGTGGAACCTGGGACCAGTGGACTTTTTAACTACAACACGCTATCGCAATAGCAGATTTCGAACTAATAAACCTTCAGAGAAGATGACATTCAACCCTAATCTATTGGATTGACCTTGACCGTGTGGACCCGTGGGGATCCGGGTTAGAATAAGGTCCTCAGCATCCCCTTGCGTGTCGTAAGAGGCGACTGAATGGGGCGGATCATTCGTATAAGACCACAAAAACCGAGGTCCCGTGTCACAGCAGGTGTGCACAATAAAGATCCCTCCCTGCTCAAGGCCCTGAGTGCCGAGCATAGGCCTAAATTTTGCAGCCCTTCACCGGCCACTGGTGACGTCTCCACCCGCGTCTCCATATGAGTGCAATATTCTCCGGTGTGACGTAAAACAATAAATACTCCAATCATTAATATATCGGATCATTGAGACTTCGTTATAGTAAAGGTTCTCCGACAACAGACCAGCCTTCGCACTAGTTGACCTTGGAACCAATAATCCCTTTAAACCTTTGGACTTCGAAACGTTTAAACCTTTCGATCAGTTGACCTTCAAAACCTGTTAATCGCGTATGCGTGGATATTCGGATCAACATAGTCTTTGACACAGCACTACAATCAGCTTAAATTTTGTGGAACTTCGGACCAAAAAGAGCTTTTAAGTACAAGTTGCTGAATTAACAACCCTTAGTTCTTGTAGAGACATATCCAGTTTATTAGTCCCCTACCGGTTTGTAACCGAGGGGACTATAGCTTTTTTCTTTGCTGTCTGTCTGTCTGTCTTCACGTCTGTCTTCACGTCTGTCTTCACGTTGTCTTCATGTCTGTCTGTCCCAATTCCGTCCCATTGGTTTTCCCAGACTTTTTTCTTTATGCTTGTGAGGAATCATTTGAAACTTGCAGGGTAGTTTCAGAGTTCAAACTACAGTAAGTTTGAATTTCATAACGTTTGTGGGCAGGTGTGAAAGAAATAAATTTTTATATTTTCACATTTCATATTACATCGGGATTGGGATCGTGGCTTTGATGGTCGAAGGCTGTAAAATTAGGACATCTAAATTGATGCAATTCACAAAAACTCAACCGCTGAGTTGTATGATATTACCTCATGGTAACATTCAAACTCCATTGTACGGAATCATGTCTTAATACATACGAGTTTTTTTTGTTGGCAGTGAAACTATCCGGACGTGGTATTACATTACCATCATAGTAGTTATTTACTTATGCGTCGACAGTATATGCAATTGCGTTGTAAGGATATAATATTTCCTATATATTCTACTATCATCGTCAATCTGTCTAATACTATTTGTCTTTGGGCTGCTTTGATTCTGCCCGCGATGGTGAAAGTCTGATGCGGGCTGGCATGACTTGTTGGCGTACTCGATTAACCGCATTCCTACAATGTTGTACAGACTTTGTAAGCCGTTACAACTACACAGTAAATATAAATGTTGCATGATATCAATGTCCCATTGTGGTTTTGTTTTTTGTATTGCATATGGACAATTATTTCCCTTCTCAAACGTTGGCTTCCAAACCGATCCAGGTAGTGTTCAACCCTTCTAGTCCAGTTTCGAATTTTGTTCTTGTTCTTTCTACGATTAAGTGCAGTATCGTTCGATATAAAAATTAGTGGCGTAGGGCGATTTCGCAATCTGAGTTTTACTTGTGTTGACATATCCTAGGAATGTATTTTTTAAAAAAAGTTTCATGTTTATGAATTGAAGTCACGCAGGATAATTATAGCTTCATGCTTATGGAAATGAAGTTAATATCAAATTCTTCCCAATAACATTTTCTTTTAAAATCCCCAAAATGTTTCAACTGTATAAACATCGAAACATCAAACTAATATGATATTGGCATGTATACTGATGTCAGATCACACAGCATTTATAACATCCAGTCAATAATGGTCGGTGCCGGGTAAGAGACATGTATTGCTTATGCAATACTATTCAGAAATGCTTGTTATATCTTGACTACCATGTCGTATCGTTCAAAGTTTGTAAAATAGTGTTTTAAGTCCAATGTGACTTTCGGGCGTGACTGGCTATAAACCGCATGTTCATAAATAAGAATATTATTTTCCGTTTTATTTCTGTCCATAATATTTCTGATTAGCACTATCTTAGACTGTCTCTTTTGTTACTGTGACCTAGCACAGTTAAACATTATGCATTTCCTAAACAAATGTGACCTTTAAGGCGGCTTTTCGCTGAGAGTGGGATTATTCACATTACGGTTCAAGTTCTGATGTCACAGGCCATAAAAAAAAGTTTTGTTGATTGTGTGGTTTACCATGGAAACAAATCGGCAGAAGAGTCAACGCAAAAGGCAATGAATAACTGATCAAAGAGCATGCTAATGCCCCGCTTTGTCCTGATCAAATTGCAAATAATACGGTAAGGAACTATTATGTATATTATTGATTGATTGGAAAAGTAGGTATTGTTCCTTTGTTTAAGATATTTTGTAGGATCATCGTCTTGTATTCGAAAGGAAAACATTGCCTATTAATTGAAATATCATTGACGATGCGCTTAGATTTTAAGGTAAATTTAATTATGCCCCCCACCCCCCACTTTGATAGGGAGATATTGTCTTTGGCCTGTCCGTGGGTCCGTCTGTCCGTCACAAAGTTTGTCAGCGCAACTCCTCTGAAACTACTGATCCGATTTTGAAGAAACTTTATATATAGCAAGGACATCATATGTAGTTGTGCACATTGTCAGGAAATTTTGATCCTCTAATTTTTGTGGGAGTTATGCCCGTTTGAACTTAGAAATTTGCCTTAAATCCTCATGAATAACCTTGTCAGCGCAACTCCTCTGAAACTACTGATCTGAATTTTAAGAAACTTGATATGTACAATATGTAGCAAGGACATCATAATTATGTAATTGTGCATATTACCAGAAAATTTTGATCTTCTAATTTATGTGGGAATTACGCCCGTTTGAACTTAGAAATTTTCCTGAAATTCTCTTGAATAACCATGTCAGCGCAACTCCTCTGAAACTACTGATCCGAATTTGAAGAAACTTGGCTTGTAGCAAGGACATCATATGTAGTTATGCATATTACCAGGATTACCAGGAAATTTTGATTCTCTAACTTATGTGGGAATTACGCCCATATCATTTAATTTTATTTCACGTGATCACCTAGCGCGGATTCTCATTGGTTAAAACACCTATTAAGAATTGAGGTGATTTTTCGATCACGTACCTGAACAACAAGCAAAGTCTAATAAACATTATTTTGTTGTAGTAATATAAAATTAAATAATAAGAAATAAATCATATATTTTTTCAGGTGATATGCAGGTTATCATCGAAATATTAGACTGTAAAACTTTTCATCAATGCGATGAGTTTTACCCGCATTGATGAGTTTTACCGTCTAAAATTCGGTGATACCTGCATCACCCGAAAAAATATAAGATTCATTTCTTATTTGAACTTTGCCAAAAATCCTCAACACAATTCCTTTGAAACTACTCAACTGACAGCACGGGGGGAGACATATGTTTTTGCTTATGATGATGATTACGATTTAGAAAATGCTTAAACCTTACAGAAAATTGAGTTCAGGCATTTGTCATATAGACTAGCTTAGATACACAGCAGTGAGATGTTCAATTTTGTTCCCAGTAGCAAGTACAGCAATATGAACTTTTATAGTAAATGTGTGACAACAAATAGTGTAAAAACACAGGTCATTGTCGCGAAATGCTGCTAAACATTTCCATACTTTTACTTTTTAGAAAGTGAATATCATTGTAAACCTGAAATATTCGCGTTACGTAAAGGTTAATTTGTACGATTAATTCTACAGTGAAGCTACACTGTTTCATTGAGCTCACAAGCAAGTGTGACCGATCAACATGGGATGCTTACTCCTCCTAGGCACCTGATCCCATATTCGATATATCTAGGGATCCATGTTTGCTCAACTCTTAATTTGTGTTCCGTATGGGATTTATGAGATTTATCACTTTTCTTCACATTTTCAAATATTGATGATGTTTTATTTAACGTATAGATTGTTCTAATATTTCTTTCTTTTTTACCTCAGGTAATTTACGTTTTCACTAAGGGTGATATCTCCGCAGAAGGAATCATTTTATATTATTAATTGAAATAAGTATGTTCAAAGGGTTAGTTGTTTAGTGTTGGTATAATCTGCAATGACCTTTCAATATTCAAAGCAATAATGTTTATCATCGTCAGTGTTTAATGTAAAAATCTTTGTGATTTTGGCATTTAAAAAAAAAAAAAAACCCAGAACAATGGAAAATGGTTCTACTGTATCTCAATGCACATCAATTGCTTTGTATTAATAATATATACATATCAATTATAAGTCTTTTTTATGTTGGTATTTATGTGTGAGAGACGATTATGCATTTCATAACTGGCACACAGTTTCTTTGTCAAATCCGGTTATAAAATATGTCTAGATCTGACAATCATAGACTTCAGAAGACCACTCCAATTTGCAAAGAGCCGGTGGGAGTTTTTGATAGCAGTGAAATAAATTAATCACTTATATATAAATATAATTAAATTAATATTTAATGTGTAGCTATTTCACTTTCAACATGATCTGAATCGTGAGACTCACGATAGATTGACACGTCAAATTAGGGACTTCTTCGCTAAAGGAGACCGCAATTTGACACGAGGAATGTCTAATGAAGCGAATATATAAAGGGAGTTGTCACTTTTACTTAGATTGATACAATTTACAATTTTATCTCGAAGAATCAAAGGAATTTAAGCAAAAAGCTAAAATTACAGCTTATAAATTAAACATTATGACAAAACAATAGGTTTGTTTTTTTACTTTTATTATTGAAACAATATAACGCTTTTTAAAAATTCCGAATTTCGTTTTATTTTATTTTATTTATTGTGGGGGGTTTGTACTGTAATTTTTTTTGTTTTTTTTTGTTTTTTTTTTTTTACACTTTTCATTCATCATCATTAAGTGACAGTAATTATAACGATGACAAAGGGGAAAATGACGATATTAACCGTTATACATTTATCTTATTTATATTTTAGAGGTGAAATAGTACCATTTCTAAGAAATTTGTACTATGTGATTTCGAAACCATTAGGAATACAATCCGTGCTCTGTAATGTACACAAGCTCTTCAGGCAGAACGATAATTAGAAATGACAAGTAATTAACCATGGTGCGATGCCCGCTATTAATTTTATTTAGACAATAATTTCAACAAAATATCTCCCTGTCACAGTCGATAATTTCGTGACAAATGATCTCCGTCGATTAGTGAACCCCATTATCTCCTTATATAGACGCATTGTTAATTTTACACAAAGTTATATATTCATTATTCTCATTAAATATTATGAGCATTAATCTCTTCGCTCACCCCTGACTTGAAAAAGAATATAAGTGTGAATATTATACATATGTATGTATATTATTCAATATTTCATTCTCTCAGATAAAACTGAGGCACATTTTGCTGCGGAATATTGACATTATATTTCATAATAGCTTAATTTTGGCGATTTTTGTGGCTCTTGCAAATAGTATAGAATAGAATAGAAACTCTTACAAATAGTATAGAATCGAATAGAAACATGATATTAGTAAGTGTTGTTCAAATCTGCTTACTTACGAAACACAAAAAACTTGTCACATTCTACCAAAAGCACCGACTTCGACGTGTTTCTATCATCCAAATGTTGATTGTTGTTTCTACTGCTATTATGTAAATTTTTATTTTCTTATGGATATAAATTACGACTAGTTTTGAAAAGAAAACACCAAAATGATGAGTGAAAAAAATATCAACATAAAAAGAAATGGCAAGGAAAAAACAACTTCCGAAACTTGGTCACAGGTATGTTGTCTATCTAAGCTTCCTGTGTAATTTTTTTTAAATAGTTGTTAAATAACATCTGTCTGCACATGCACAGGGAACAGCGATTCAGTGAAAAGACAGGTAAAACAAAAGATTTTTACAATCCGCGGTCGACGAACATGACAAGAAATTGATAATACAGATAGATATTAATAGTATTGAAATGAAATTATGTGAAGGCAGCCTGTATCTATAAGTAATATTCGAACACTCCACTCACCTTTTGATTTGCTCTACCCGCACATTTCCTTGTATGTGAAAATTTGTCACCGAAAATAAAGTATTTGGTGGCTTTATTGCAATTAATCCACAACTTCGAAAGATGGATGAGCAAATACACGCTGTTTCTTTTAAAGAATATATCAGTTCGCTTGTCAAAGCAACCCGGCAGTTTGTAACGTCGAAGTAAGTAGTTCCATTCAGTTAGCCGTATAATGAATTAATTCATGGAATATTAAATGCACACTCAAACCGTGGCGCAGGTGAAAGGTCAACGGCGCGGTTCCACTGTGTGACGTGTTTAATAAAACATCAAAATCCTTTTAAAAACAGCGCTTTCTTAAAATAGTTCAATTTTATAATCACGAATATGAAGAGTGAGGAATTTAAGACTGACTCTCTCTCTCTCTCTCTCTCTCTCTCTCTCTCTCTCTCTCTCTCTCTCTCTCTCTCTCTCTCTCTCTCTTCGAAGAAATGGGTTTAATGAGTACTTTCCTACAATGTTTCATAAAAAAATACATACATTTATTATTAAAAAGATATAAATAACTAATGAAAAATAAAGCAATATAAAAAAGACAACCAAAAGAAAAAAACGCAACAGCTACATGTATAAACGTTTCTCCAACACTCTCTTTCGAAATGTTGAAAAAAAAAGTTATAGATAGAATATCAGTAGGGACATGCATGTCCGCATACCATTAGTCCCTTCTAATTTTCAATACTCCAGTGCGGCCCCTAGCTAGAATAGGTCCTCAGTACCCCTTGTGTGTCGTAAGATGCGACTAAATGGGTGCGGTCCTTCGGACGAGACTGCAAAAACCGAAACTCCCTGTCACAGCAGTGTGGCACGATAAAGATCTTACCTTCTCAAAGGCCATAGGTGCCGAGCATAGACCTAAATTTTGCATCCCTTCACCTGCAATGGTGAGTGAAAATTCTCAAGCGGGACGTAAAACAATATACAATCAATCAATCAATTAATCAATATCAATCACATTTATGGAAACGTAAAAATAGGGATACAATGTTCGTCCTCACAACGTGGGTCAAATGGTTAACATTTTTCTCACGAGATTGATCACTGTTCGTTATCTTTGCCTTTACATTGCAGGATTGATACTCTCTCTCTCTCTCTCTCTCTCTCTCTCTCTCTCTCTCTCTCTCTCTCTCTCTCTCTCTCTCTCTCTCTCTCTCTCTCTCTCTCTCTCTCTCTCTCTCTCTCTCTCTCTCTCTCTCTCTCTCTCTCTCTCTCTCTCTCTCAAGCATTGCTTGCGTAACATCGAAGTAATGCTTGACGAAAATGGCATTTTAATTGATTGAATATCTATGTCATCATTACATGTACCAGTATAAAAACTGTTTTTAAACAATAAACCATTGAATTCATTCTTGTAAATAACACTGAAGAAGGTCATGCATGCATCAGAGGGTCTCCTCGTCATTCAAAACACGAACAGTGTATGGACAGTTTCTCGCGCGTGTGGTGCATTCCGGGAAACCAGAGCGGATATTGGCCACTACCAAACTAATTTCCTATATAATATCCTTGGATACTAATAATTATTCATGCAGTGCCGAATTGAAATAAAATATGTGCTGTACGGTATTTTCTGCATGCGTCTTATAAATAATTTGTTATTTACATTTCGTTAAGTCGGTCAAAGGCTCATTGGAAACTGTGTTGTTTTGTCTTAGAACTCCACGGACTTTGAATAAAATAACTTTATTTTGTCTACCTTTAAAAAAACATGTTTGCGAACTGGTTTGCTTACATATAGAATGACATGAAAATTAATAAAATGTCTCGTTACATAATTACAGAATTCTAATTCTTATGAATAATTACTGGTTTGTGTCGAGATGAATTTTTTTAGTACGTACATGTAGTTCATCATGCAAATTTCAACCTAGCTAGGGAATTGAAACACGCCTTTCAAGAATTTATTTTTGTAATGGACGACTGAAAAGCTATGCACATATAGTGTTCCAAATTCAACGCCTCGCCTTAAAATAAAACATAATTTGAAATATCTTCTAAAGTTTCGTATACATTTAACAGTACACTCAAGGACAAGCAATGGTGAGAAAGGAGATTTGTAAGGAGAAAGAGGGAGATAGGGGCAGGGGAGGGAAAGATGGAGCAGGGGAGAGGGAGATAGGCAAGAAGAGAAAGAGGGGGAAGACAAGAAAGTGAGGAAAATTAAGAACATTAATTATGAAAAGGGGGAAAACAAGAGAGAGAGCGAGAGAGAGAGAGAGAGAGAGAGAGAGAGAGAGAGAGAGAATTGTTGCAGCTATTCCAAGAATAGCAGCAGCAGTTGGTGTAAGCATTATGGGATTGAAGCAGTAGAGGTGTTGCATTATTGAATGACAATATATTTCAATATCTCTTAAAACTTAGAGCTGCATTATTTTGAAAAGCGAAATACATTTATACAATAATCTTTATCTAAACATCTACACTTATATGTTCGACACTCTTAGATATAAAATGGCGAAGTAACAAAATATTAAACGTAATCATAGTCCAAAAAAACCCATACAAAATCGAGTGTTGGGTAACACGGACCTTCGACAAAAGCGAAAGCAGGATCAAAACGCTTGGGATCAACAACATCAAAACGCGTGACTTCCCACGTGCACTCAACACTTTATACGACCGTTCCTCGCGATAAATTAAAGTCTAGACTTTTTAAACATTATAGAGAATTTCTTCTTCAACGAAAATGAAAAAGGCAATGGATCAGTCATTCTAAAAGTTACTTGATTAACCTCCACTCTGATTCTACACACAAGTACTCTGAAGTTGACATTAAAGCATGCTGGAGTTCCTCATTGACAGTATCTTGTAGTTTTGGGTGTGATCAGGTCTTCCAACAGTCTGTTAGAATTGTGCTCCTTTGTTAGCTGACCTTTTTTATGTTTCTTACGAGGCGGAATTTATTCAAAAGCTTCTACATGAGAAGAAAATCTCTAGCTTACATTTCGATATATCGACGACGTTTTATCAACAATGTTTTATTTATTAATAATAGTTTTCATTTGTCGATTCGATATATCCTAGTCAACTAGAAATAAGGACACCAAAGAGACATCCATATCTGCTTCGTACTTGCATAATTATTGAACTATAGACATTAACGGCAAAACCGCTCAACTCAATATGACAAAAGGGACGAATTCAGCTTTTACATCGTCAACTTCCCATATTTATGAGGCAACATTCCATTATCACCTATCACGTATTGTGTACATTCTCTCTACTTATTCGATACGCGTAAGCTTGCTTTGATATAAGTTTTTTAATCGAGGCAGGCTACGTACAAAGAAGTTGTTGCAGGAGTTTCAACACTCACGTTTAAAGTTAGCATTTCGCAAATTCTGTGGTCGTTATAACTATCTTGTTTGCCAGTATAACCTGCCACTGGTTCAAATGCTGTCTGATGTGTCTCATAGCCGATCTTTATACACTGATTTTACTTCGGATTACGCCGTTTACCTGATCTAGACAATGGGCTCACGACAGGTGTGATCGGTCTACAGAGGATGCTTACTCCTCCTAGGCACCTGGTATCACGTCTGATGTATCCAGGGGTCCTCGTTTGCGTAGCTCTTATTTGGTATTCTGTTTGGAATTTACGAGATTGATCGCCGTTCGTTATCTTCACATTTTCTTTAGAATCACAGAGCCCTCATAACACCTTGTATTGAGTTTAAAAACCAGTTTAATTCATGTACATGTACATGTTATTTGAATCAGATCCACATTTCTTGTCAGTTGAAGAGAAAATGTCAACAATTTGGGTGGTAGATACATTTTCAAACATTATATGCTCATTTGATTATCAATCTAAAGAGACATTTATCAAAATACTATTAAATTAAAATTCGGTTAAATTTAAGCCAATCTTACAGACCGGATGTCATATTTTGTTGTTAAGGCTAGTGTAAACAGGGCGGTGTATAGATAGGACCAACAAATGCTTCATGAGAATCCACGTTACATACCAGGAAAAATACATTTATATAGTTGATAATTTATGATAATCAATAATCATTTTTACAAACAATTCATTAAAAATTCAAGTGTTATTATTTTTTACCATGCGCATACGTTTGATTAAACGGAAAACAACCTGTGAAATGAACAGCAGACGGCAATGTTTTCCTTCTAAGTGTCTACGTACATCTTTGACAGATAGTGGGAGTGTAAGATTTCCTTTTTTGAAAGTACAATATACGTATTTGTAAGAAAGTATACGATAGTAATTAACAAATATAAAGGTTTACGTGCAGTAATAAAATATCAAAATATACATACAACGTCAGCAAGGTACAGAGTGGTGCAAACTTTATCTACTGTTCAGGCTATTTTCGAATTTGTGCATGGTAAGCAACTAGTGTTTTATTGTTCTTGCAACAGTTACAAAAATAATTTATTCTATAGGGAATACCCATTTTCTAATTAACATTTTTGAAAAAAAAAATACCTTTAACAATTCAAAATAAACAGGCCAAAAAAGTAAATAAATAAATTAATAAAAAAAAATAAATAAAAAAGAGAAAGAAATAGAGACGAAAAAGAAAAGAATCAGAAACACAAAAAAGAAAAGAATATACATGTATTAGAAATCCCCAAATAAATAATAATTAAAAACAGAAAAGCTTTTGATGTGGTTTGGTTAAGGCTGAATACACAACATTGAAATATAGGCCGTGAACATGTATCGAATGTAAAGGCAAAGATAACGACAGTGCGATCAATCTCGCAAAGTCCAAACAGAATGCAAAAACAAGAGTTGAGCAAAATACGGACCCCTGGACACACAGAGATGGGATCCAGGTGCCTAGGAGGAGTAAACATCTCTCGTTGACCCGGTCACACCCGACGTGAGCCCAATAGTCTTGATCAGGTAAACGGAACAATCAAAGTCAAAACAGTGTGTGAAAACGGCTTAACATGGCTTAAACAAACACATCAGACAGCATTTGACTCAATGGTAGATCATGCTGGTAACTAAATTGTTGATAACGGACCATAAAATTTACCAAATGCTGTCTTTAAACGTGACAGTTGAAATATCTGCAACAACTTGTCTGTAAGTAGCTTGCCTCGATTAAAAACTGATCATACGCAGAAAACGCTCTTGTGCATCGAATAAGTTGAGAGACATACATACCATATGCAGGTGGTGATAGAATATTGCTACATAAATAATTGAAGTTGACGATGGAGAAGCTGAAACCGTCCCGTTTGTCATAAATTTGAGTAGTTAGTTTGCCGTTAATGTGAATGTTCAATAAATATCCAAGTTCGAAGCAGACATGGAAGACTCAGTGTTGTCCTTTATTTCTAGTTCAATGGGGTATCTCGATACTCATAGTATTAAACATTTTGTCCTACTTCCAGATAAAATTGAATATTACGATATGCATACTACTATTATCTATTTTGCATAATTAGATGGTGCGTTTATATTATCTTAATGTCATTTAAGTCTTAAACAGTTTTATTTCTAGTATATCCCAGTCAATGGATATTTTTTTAATCCTTACCATGCAGCATTCATTCAAAGCTTCTATATGAAAAGAAATATCTAGCGGTGTCCTTTGATTCGACATTTCAATATATCGACGACGTTTTATCTAATAATAATAATGATTTTCGTTCATATGTCGATTCGATATATCACAGCCAACTAGAAATAAAAGACACCACAGAGTCTCCCATATCTGCTTCGTAACTGGATATTTTACTGAGCAAACTAACAACTCAAATCGATAACAAACGTTCACCTTCTCCATCGTCAACTTCTCTTTTTTATGTAGCAACATTCCATTATCACCTGCATATGGTATGTATGTCTCTCAACTTATTCGATGCACAAGAACTTGTTCTGTGCATGTTAAGTTTTTGAATCGAGACAGGCTAATGACAATTAAGTTTATGGTTTCGGGGTTTCAGCAGTCTTATTTAAAGTTGACAGCTTTTTGCTAATGTTTTGGTCCTTATAACGATCTAATTAGCAATACATCCTGTCATTTTGTATAATGGTTGTCTAATATGTTTAATACCTATGAAAGCCGGTCTTTGTACAATGCTTTTGGCTGCGAATTTCTCCAATTACCCTATCGGAATGTACTGCTTAAGGCGTGCGTGGCCGGTGGAAGAGAATGCTTTTCTACTCCTGGAAACTTGGTCCCACCTCTGGTATGTCCATGAATCCGTCTTAGCCCTGCTCTTAATCTTGTCTCCTTTGTATAAATCATTTACGGTGCCAAATTTGATGCACCAGATTTGTGGGATTTATGGATCTTCACCTTTTCATGGTTAATATATTTGATCATTTCAAAAGTTACACTTTTGCACAACCTTTTGCATGTACATGTTTCTACGCAGCTGATAAATAGAATGATCAAGTGGGCGGACAAGAAGAAAACTTTAAGCAATTGATTTATGATGGAATAACAACTTCATGAGGAAATATCTGTAGAATCTTGTACCGGAGCATGTGTTGGGAAATGACTGTTATGCTATTGATACAAAAAGGCGAAGTCAACATTGTGT
>CAJDSM010016126.1:0-13537 GCA_903981925.1 Ostrea lurida
CAAAGCACAGTTCTTGTGTAAAACTTTTAATCTCAATATATTGTGATCCCATCCTGACTGGGGATCATGGCTTGAATTTTTTACAAACCTTCATAATAAATCTTAAATTTTCTGCTCTAGCAGTTCATGAAAAGGTCTTTATTTTACTTTTATTTATTAATCATCGTCCCTTGCAACAGGATATGTCCATTTATATGAGCAAAACTTCTCAAGGGCGCTTCTTGTCAAGTTTGCTTGAAAGTGCCCCATGCAAATTGCCAATGGTTTTAGAGACGTTGAAAATGTGGAAAATTTACAACAGCAACGACGGCGACGATAGACGATAAACTTTGATTGGAAAAATATATTTAAATTGTATATTTAGTGAGAGTTACCGTTATTAGCTGTAATGTGAGTTGTTTTCCGGTGCGCTCGATTTCATCGAGTGCAGCGTCCACGTTTTCTAAATTCTCTACCACATCGTCAAACATTCCAAAAATTTGCATAGCGTATGTTTCAAACTCAAAGCTGTCTCTCATCTCCTCCTCGGTCTTTAGACCTGCTATCATGGGGTATTTTTCTTTATATTCGGGATACTTTTCTAAAAATCTGAAAAGAAATACCGATTATTGAATTATTTCAAATAAAACGCGATGTCAAACTTGAGTCTCGAGGGGTTTACACGTATAATACTAGATCTATACATGTAGTTCTTTTGTCTCAGTAAGGAAGTGATACACTGTACCTCATTAGATGTGCGATTTCATATGTATCCATGGTATCATTCGTATAAGTTTCAAAACTTTAACTCTAGGGGGAAAGGACGTACCAGAGAGGTACAAATCCTGATGCAAAACCCTCGATTATCAAGAAACTAATTGTAATTACAATCAACATGTCATCTGTAGTTATTTGCGGAACAAAATAAGTGGGGCAATCAAGAGTTAAAGGTTGATAACTCTGAAGAAAGTTAGTCGATAAACATTTGGTGAGACATACCAAAAAATCAGAAAAAGAAAAACCCAAGAAACCGAGAAAGGTGAATTAGAAATTTTCAAACTATAAATTTCAAGATACATGTAATTGGTCAATCACAAAAAGCTATACCAGTATTCCAGACATTAGCTCAGTAATTAATAGTAATTAACGTAATCAATTGTCTCTAGTCTCTATACTTCTGTACGTGTAATGTAAACAAAAGTCTAATGTCTCTTAGTATTTCTGTACGTGCAATGTAAATTAAGTCTCATCTGTACGTGTAATAAAAACAATTAGTCTCATCTGTAACGTGTAATGTAAACAAAGTCCTCATCTGTACGTGAAATGTAAACAATAGTCATAGGTACGTACATATGTATAATGTAAACAATAGTCTCATCTGTACGTGAAATGTAAACAATAGTCATAGGTACGTACATATGTATAATGTAAACAATAGTCTCATATCTACGTGTAATGCAAACAACAGTCATATATACGTATGATGTAAACAATATCTGTACGTGTAATGTAAACAACAGTCATATGTACGTATGATGTAAACAATATCTGTACGTGCAATGTAAACAATAGTATCATCTGTACATGTAACGTAAACAATAGTCTCGTGCCTCTGGTATTTCAANACAATAGTATCATCTGTACATGTAACGTAAAGTCTCGTGCCTCTGGTATTTCAGTACGTGTAATGTAACAATAGTCAAAGATAACGTAGGCACTCATGACTGGAAAATTTAAATTCTTACTGTATAAAGGGATGAATATTTTAAGAGGTAGTTCAAAAGGTACATGCATATATAAATTCCGTTAGAGGTTTTGTTTTATATACGAAGCAAATGATATTATATGATATCATTGAATGCATTTTCTCGATTGTCTTGAAGGCAACCTCTACTCAATAAAACTCATAACGATAAATAAAGATAGCACTTTAAATAAACCTGTTTTCTGCTTGTACATGTACGGTGAATTCTAATCAAGAAGAATTTTAAGAGCTGATACAAGAAGATATTCCCCCATATATCATAATCTTTTAAATAAACTTTAATTAAAGAACGAAATAGGGTCCAAATTACTTTGTCCGCGCTCATGGCGCTTTTTCTTCAGTTTAAAGGCCTTTGTACATCATGGAAAACCTTTAACAAATGATTGATTTGGATTATAATAATTAATGAGTATACTAGAACATGTTATTCTGAGCATAGGCATGCAACCATCGTGTCAAAAAAGGTACATCTGTTTATCATTTGCCAATTACTAGTACATTGTATTTTATCAAACGATATGGGGCACGGGCATTGTGTACAAGTCCCCTATCGACCCGTTTTGTTGACAGGTTTGAGAGTTAATTAATTACTAATATGATTCTACAGGTAAGAGGATACAGAAAATGGTGATAAATTTGATGGATTCTCGCATAAAGAAGATTCTGCTACGGGAGATATAGTATGTACACGTCAAAAACAAATACACAGAGAATATCAAGCCTTATTTTAATCTTGCCAAAAATTCAATGTAAGGATTTTTGCTCCCGAACAAAAAGTCTTAAATCTTTGGCAAAGAATATGTTTACTACAAAATAGGAAACAAGAGTAGGGGTCTTGCCCTTGAGCCAGATGGTATTAATTTTGACCTCTTTGTACTTACAATTCAACATTTTATAAAATTATAATTGTAAGCTATGTAAAATGATTCTCCTTTGTGTTATTTTATTGTGACTTTCTTTTAAAATAAAATGTTAAATGTAATGCATCATAATCATCAACTTTATGTCCTAAACTTTAGTATTCAAAACTAAAAATCATATAGGGAGGTGTCTGTGTTGAAATCATCGAGTTAAAGAACTGTATCAAAATATAGTTTTGGGATGGAAACCTAAAGGTTTTGTAAAAACGTTCTTGACTTGATCTAGTATATTTATGTACAAGTGTACAGCACGGTGTCACACCTTCCGATATTGCAATTTACACCTTTCCAACAGGTAACTTCAACGCCACAAGGCCAAGAATGCGATTAATAGATTGCAAAAAATATATTTCAATAATTGTGTGAGAAAAGTTATCGATACGGAAAATTTTGTTGAATGTTTCACCAACTCATGACACTAGGATTCTTTGCCAAATGATATCAGCTCTGGACCATTTGTTTCCATCACGTGGTGTTCAGTTATCAATACATTTACGTTGTCCTTTAATGAGAATGCAAATCGAGCACGTTCTACATCAACAAAGTTTCTATTACCTGATGAGGGTTTCTTTAGCAGTATCCGCCATCTTACGGGACACCGGTTTCCATCCATTGCGAATGTTAAAGATTTGTCGATAATTTGAAAATGGTAGGCGCGGATCCACAATCTTCGCCGTGGAGTTGGATTCTGGTAGATCAGTCGATAACTTAGATTTGCCCTTGGAGCGTTTGAATTTAGATTTCAGATTGCCCATTTTAGTCACTATATTTTTATTCCATTGAGAAATGTAAACTAAAAGAGCTGCCACTCTCCGAAAGTATCAACCGAAAAGAGGCTTTTCCCGTGTAAAACTACGATAGAACGACGCCCCCTTAATGCATGCACACTCATTAATCTCGTAGAATAAGTAAATACTCGGTATTCTGCCAAGTCTCCCTGAATTTTCTTTAAACTGTTCGTTACACTTGGTACAGTTCCTCTTGAAACACCTTTTCTAACACCGGTAGCACTTTCTCGTTTTTTTGCGTTCCGCTGACTTCACTGACAGACAAGATTTTTAATGACCAATATCAGGCCGTAATCCAGTAATAAGTTCTTTTCAACCAAATCTGTGCCTCGTTTAATCCTTTCAGTATATATGCATTGTTACGGTTCGATATGTAAATTCAGGCTTTAAACGTAAATATTGCCAAACATATACAGGTATATTTGGCGATTTAAATGCTCCTGGTTTTAGACAGCTCCGAATTTTAGGAAAGCAGAATAGTACTTCAATATTTGCACATCAGCGTGATACCAACGTACATATAGTCTGCTTTAATCAGGTGATAAATGCCTTCAATATTTTATTTCGAAAGCATTATGCACTTTGGCAGGTGTTTTGTGGAACCCCTTTCCTAGTGACGAGTGAGGCACTTCCGGGAAACAAGGTGAACAACCCTCTTACCAAAGTGCATGTTGAAGCACCCCAATCTTGTCATTTCCTATAATAAATCAACTAATAACATATACTCAAACCAATAAAATTTATAAATTCAAACCTAAAATGAATTAAAATACTCACATACAAGTGTTTGCCTGTATATACTATCTGTCGTACTTGTGCAGAAAAAGCCACAATAATTTCCAGTAAACCCTTATGACTGTTAGCAGAATATACATTTTCGATACATTTGTTCAAGTATTATGGGCATTGGTGTTCTGTTCTGTCCTTGGTGAATCCCAAATTGTTGAATGCATTTTTTTTAATTGAAGTCCTGACCATATATTCCTGCTGCACATATCAAGATGCATTGAGTATCATCCCAACACCTTATCTTACAGAGGCGTAGGACTGATGACTGATTTTGAAAGGGGGGGCAAACTTAAAAAATCACAGAAAGGGGGGGGGGCGCTTCAAAATTATGTGACAAGCAAAACAAAACAAAAAAACCCGAAAAAAAACCCGGTCATTTGAACACTGAAAGGGGGGGGGAGCCTCATATAAATTACTGAAAGTGGGGGGGGGGGGTGCACACTTCTAAACTGTGTGTTTTTATGCAGAAAAAAAGTTACTTGAGAAAAAAAAAAAAGGGGGGGGGGGGCAAGGCGGCAAAAACATACTTTTGCCCCCTCCCCCTGCTCCTACGCCCATGCTTTAGTATGGTTGGGATTCCAACCCTTATGGGAAATATATTCTTGTTGCACATGATATAATGCACGAGTACTGGATTTTTTTCCGTCATTCTCTCACTCCATTGCCCCACTCACAGTGAAAAAGAAAATTCCGAAAGTTAACTGCACATCGAACGAACACGATCAGTCATTAACCAAAGAGGACGTGGCCACTGTATAAAATGTGAGAGTTTTGGTAACCAGGTTTTTCTACAGAAAAAGGCCCTTTTTCAAACCGATTTGGCTCTTAAAGGGTGAAAATGAAATTTCCGAAACGTTCTTGACCACCAATCTTCCGAAAGATTTGGTTATTGCGTAAAATGTATGAGGCGTTTTGGGAACTAGGTTTATTCATTGATTTTTTTTTTTTATTTTTTTTACGAAAAACTATCATTTTTTACAAGCATTTGCCCCCTCCCCTCCCCCCCCTCCCCGAGTGAATTTGAAAACCTTATTACACATCTAAATGACATTAATCATCATATTACCGAAAACTATTGGTCAAGGCTCAGTCACACCGGACTAGCGACCTGGTTACGACCGAATATTTGGGGGGAATCCACAGACGCTTGTTTCATAAATTTTGCAAAGTATGCTATACGAGGGTTGTCCGTAAAGTTCGTGGACAACATAAAAGTAACGTTTAATATAGATATTTATTATTAGCATATTTATAATCCTTTACTATATGTGAATTATAAAATGTAAAATTTTGTCCGATTTTATATGTATATAATAACATTATATAGCATTCTTGGCAAACTTTATGAAACAAGCGCCTGTGACCGCCTGTGGGGGAATCGTAGGCAAATCGAAGAAAGAGCGCGTGACTGATCGCCAAAAAGTCGTGGGTGATCGCAAGTGCAATTTCAGTCGCAGTAACGTCGATGATCATGTTCAAAACTTCGAACCTGCGATTCAAAGTCGCAGACAAGTCTTGCATGTTTGTACCACCAGTCGCACATGGAGGCACCACCAATCATGCAGGGTCCTGGGTCAAATTGTCCATGCAACTGGATTTGGCACCTCCCACCACCGCTCGTACAACCTCACGATCAGTAGCGCGACTACTTCCGACCTAACTAGACCGGCTGCAAGACTTTACTACTGGTGGTGTCACCAATCCAGCTCGCAATCTAGAAATCCAACAGTGGCTTCTGCAATTTTGATCATTTTCTTCTACGACGCTTGTATATTACTATAGCGGTAAAAGTGTTGCCGACAAGACAAAAAATTATGTTGATTACACAACTGGGTGCTGTTGCTGCGGCATTGAAATCGGCGTCAACAATGGAAACGACAAGTTTTGGTTCACCCATGGATCAAAAGTCGGACATTCTTTGGCAACAAGAATTCCGAACGATCACCTTACGACGGCTGTAATCGATCGTGCAAGGTGACCACAATTAATCGTATGATCGGTCGCTGAACGTCACTACTTGTGGTACGATCTGCGATTGATCTTTTCCAGTCGTTGATGATCACGTGACCATGCGTACCACCAGTCGTTGGATCATCTACCATCTATCGTACGATGATCTTTCAACAAATCGTAGCAAACATTGCCGACTGATCATACCTTGGCATATTTGCCATTAATCGCACGATTCAGAAAACATGCGATCTAATGTGACTGAGGCTTTATTGCTTTTTAAGAGTTTAAGGAAGAAAAGAGTGCAACAGACAGACCAGAGCAACAACAGTATAGCCGAACTTTAAAATTTACTTGTCGGTTGACAAAAAGCGACAGAGTACTAGCCGTTTGTGGACTGGATGACGAATTACACGTGATTTGAACTTATAAATATCTAGTGTGCTTCCGAGTTTGACGATTGTTTAGCAACTCAGAAGAGATACCAAATTTTGATTTTAATCAGACTGATGATCTGGAAATTGTCTTTTTTCATCAGCGATTATCGATTTAAGAATCAAAATCCTCAAGCATTTCATGGAAAGAATTTTTATTTTTGGGTTTGAAAATCTAAAAGCTGTTATTATACCACTTTAAACCAAAAGTGGAAGCTATGTACAACAATATTTTGAATTTGAAAACTTTTAAAAGAATTTACTTTATTTAGTCAAAAAATGCAGTTTTAATAGAAAATTCATAGCCCTGGTGGACTGGAATCTGCGATCTACAGTCGGCCATAATACAGCATATAAAGGGAGAAAGCATATCATGTCGTATAAGTATGATGCAGAGGAACTAAAATTGATATTACTAATTTATTCCAATAATCAAGAACAAACTTTTCATCGTATATAGGTTACAAAATCTTTATTATCAATTTTAAAAACTTCTTTCAGTTTCATTAATGATTCAATGATGCAAATACAAAAATCATTTATATAAAAAAGTATAGGGAAAAAAATTACACAAAGTTCGAATAACAAAAACAAAGAGAAAAAAAAAAATTATGAATACAAATAAAATAAATGAAAACGTAGAGCATTTAATTAAAATATGACACAATATCAAACATACTGTACATCACACACATAGAAAATGGTACATAAAATGTTTTGTATGGTTCAAGATCATGACAATGATAACAGTACTAATGTATTTAGTCTGTGCCCTCAGACACTTTCTGTGTCATGAATAGATAAACACCACTGATTGACCCAGATATTGTACGTCTGAGCACGCCTACAGACATCAGATGTACACCTGAGAGGCAGATAGGCTATCTGCAAACGGCTGGACCAGGAGGCTTGTGGAGAAGTTAAAAATTAATCCAAACGTGATGGATATTGTGTAGAGCTGGTAAAGCTTTTCTGAAGATCGCAGGAGCAACAGAGTGAAACATAGTCCCTGTAAAAAAAAAACCCCAAATATCAGAGTCACAACACTTGTTTACATATTAGGCATTGATAAAATTAATAAAAAGGGAGGACCTTACATGAATGTGCCCATTACTATGACCCCTCTTAAGAGGGGGCAATAAATTTGAAATCAAAGATACCATAATACGGTAGAATATAATAAGTACTTCTAAATTAGTACAATAGCTCTCAGAAATTTTTGCAGCAATTTTCAAAAGCCACATACAAACTGTCTAGGGATATAATCACATCCTCAAGAAGATCATTATTTACAGAATGTTTGCAAAACACATCTAAATATTTCCCATCAGAACATCTGTGAAAGCAGAATTGTTAGAACACTCATGATGTGAATCTGAAGAGTAGACACTTCACATACAGACCCCTCCCATTTCTTAATGGCTGATCAGTCCCAATGATAAAACAAAGTACACAAACAAAATCATAAAACTGTACTTACAATAAGGATGGCCACAAAGCAGGCCAAAGTGGTGTTCCAGTCCCCATAGGAGGAGGCTTTACCCACAAGTACGCCATAGAATATAAAGTCACCCAGGCCCAGCTTCACACCTCCTGTAAAGACAAGCCCAGTATTACATTCACATTAGCAATTAAGCATAAAATCTGCTAAATGTCAAACATATACATGGAATCACAATTTGAGAAAGTGAATAAAATTTGTTTGATTTTCTTCTGAGGCAAATTTTCTTTATAAATTACCATTGCCCCATACAAGGTCACATTTATAGGACTGCTATGTCCCCTTACTAACAATCTATCTACAAATGCTGTGTAATTAGAAACGATAGCAAGAAAGTATGTGTAGCTTTCAAGCAAATCCTGACAAAATGTAGCATTTTCATTACTATAATATGCATACATACATGTACAGTGAATATGTACACTGCACACAATTTTTTTTTTTAGTTTTAAAAGACATAAAACTATTTGAAATTGTTTATCTTGTAGTTTATTAAATCAATTCATATCTATTTCTGCTTGGACAATGTAATAAAGCCAATACCGAGTTACCTCTCATGACTTGTGATATACGCGGGTTCTCTTTGCTTTTTCATACTTTGCTTGTTCTGTATATCTGACAGTTGATCATCGTTATCATTGCAGTCAAAGTCCTGCTAAATGTTTAGAACTCTTCCCTGTTTCAATTCATCAATGTATTGGATGTTCACCTTGATATTGCAACTAAGTTGATTTGGTACTTTGCAATAAATTTTAACTTCCTTTACATTTTAAAAACATTTTAGTGATCTATGTCATTTCTCACTAATGGGGTACCGGTATGAGTGTTTCTATCAAATGTTGACCTACTTTAGTACACGATTGGTGTTGTCAACACATTTAGTACAATATAATTAACTTATATTCTTATTGTACTTTCACTAGCCCATGGACAATTTTTTTTTAATTTTACCAACCCAACTTTAAAATATGGTTGTTCCGGGCATCGGGCAGTGCTATTAGTCTACCCCTGGGTTGTGATAGTATCCTAGCTATGTAAAACTTTATAATCCCACTTTACATAACAGTAAAAATATTAAATCATTCCAATTGTGGTATCAATATCATTATTAGTTTACATTATTAACTATGATGGCATGATCTTGAAAATCAATATTGATCTTACTATTGCTTCTATATAGAGCAGTTTAATGTGCTTTTTATTCTGTGAGAGATACAAGTTAGAAACCCACAGATCAGCAATTTTGTCAGTAATGCTCCCCCACTCCCCCCAGTTGATGTTAACCATGTTTATTGATGGCTTTCTAGAAATGAAGCCACTCAAAAGGAAAGGATTGTCATTTGTGAAAATGTGCGAGTTAACCATCTTCCAGTAGAAAAAACTGCACACTACTATTAGTCTGTCCTGTTTTTAAAAAGAAGGCTAGAAATAAGTTCTAACGGCATTTAATTATTATTTGGTCCAACATAGTTTTTTAACCTATTTCGAGTATGCTGAATAGACAAAAATAGTCTGGCCTTCATGAAAATGGCGTTAAGTAGGTCAAAATGGCGATTCAAAATGGCGGACACAAATTTTTCCAAATTTCCGTTGAAGCCGCTCAACCTAGAAAAGGATGCCGAAATAGCCTTGTATATACTTATTTCATTAAACCATTTCTAATAGCTAAAGAAATGAAGTACTTTAGAAATTAATAATGCAGCCGTTTTCTCCAAAAATTCGAATTTTCTCTGTTTTTCAAAAAACTTTTATTTCTTTGCATACATGCATGTTCATGCCATTTTAGATTAGTTCTTTTGCGTGGAATCATACTAAAAAAACAAAAAAATATATATTATAGATTAATTCAGTTTTGAAATAGAAATAAGCATAATAAAAATCAAAGTTATATGCATTTAACATTAACAGTCCGCACACTGAATTCATGTTTGACTTAACAAATCTTATGAGACGTAATACAGTGCGTCATGAATAAAAGTTATACGTAATACATTTCGTATGAATAAAAGCTATACGTAGCTTATAGAATAAAGTGTATATGTTTAACCATTCATTGGTGGGGCTTCATATGACTGAATCATTAGGACGTAAACGAAAACATCAATACAATACCGATTTGTGTGTGATATGTCAGGACAGAAAACCAGAGTGTTTAGAGTTAAAATCCAGAAAGTCAATAGAAACATTAATTGAGAGAGCATCTCGTCGTAAAAAAGTTAAGATGCAAAAAATTATGAGCTTTTGATAGAATTGAGCCAGAGCTAGAGTCTAGCTGAAGAGTAACTCTGTCACAGAAATGTCACAGTGATTTATACATCCAAAATCTAATAAAAAGCCTCTATGGAAGATTCCTCTTCTGTTCTAGCAGGAAAGCACTTAAATGCGCGCATGAGAGCCCATAAAATCACTGTCCAAGCTCTATGGAAGATTTCTGCTTCCCAGCTTTGTGTTTATTGTGTAGCTAACAAGACGTAAATCATTCACAAATATTGATAGTGTTATGAATGAACAGAAAAGATATAGAGTCTTGTTTAGAGCTACTGCAGGATACTGTGTATAGGAATATTTTTAAAATTTCAGAGAAGAAATTACTAATCCAAATGTACTCTTTTGGTGGTCTATATGGATTTTAGTTCTATTCTCCTGGTATTTACAAAATCAGAAAGAGAAGGTTTGTGGGTTTGTTATTTGTCTCATTCAGGCGCCATGCTCCCATGGTTTTTCGATATGACCATATTAATTATGCAAGGTGGGGTATGTGTTATATCTGGCTGATTGTCACCAACTGCCGCGTGAGGTTCTTGAAGAGTTCAAACAGGGCAACTTTGTTGTCAAAAGAAGCCAAGGAACATTTAATCAAGTGGATCCAAGATCAAAGTCAAGAATGGCTTAACGCTACAGTAAGAAGGGTGGTGGCAATAGTGGGTATCACGAGAACTCCCTCTGCAACACGTCAGTATGGTCTCTTTCCTATAACTATAAGGTCACATGTAAGTTTTCTTCTTACTAAAACCATGTACGACGTGAATCCATATTACATACTTACCTCACAAGAGTCATGCATCAAAGAGATCACAGGTCCTTGACGCACAGATGTTTGACAGGAATCATGTAATGCAATGAAAAGTAAAGTGCTCTGATCCCTCCTACAAAGAGAATGAATTAATTCAAGCGTGACACAAAAACAAGGCTACTGATCATATCAGAGATTCCACAGTTACTATCCTTCAGCGCATTGGGGCAATACCAGTTGGAAGTTTTGTTCAGACGTTTAATCCAAACAAAAGAAACGGTTACATTAAACTCCCTTCATCTGATACTTTGAAAAAAAATAATCTTTAACATTTAATCCTTATACCAAAGCGAGCGTTGGTTCTAAATGCTAGTGCAAAAAGGACATTGAAGTGCTGACCGGAAACATATTGTCAAAGACTTGTCATTGCATAACAAGCAAGAAGGCAGGTTGATTTGGGCTCTATACTGAACCAAACTCCTACCAGTGCATTTCAATTGCAGACACTAAGTCGGTTCCTTGAAATCTGCGAACAACAAATCAGTATTCAGAATGGAAATTCTGAAGATGTGGAATGGCCCGCGAAGTTCAACATGAAATATTCATGCAGCCCTAATTTATAATGGGGCAAGCATTGGTTTCAGAGCCTTAGAACACATGGATATGAAAACATTTGACGACTTTGCTGCGTTGTTTCAACTGTTTAGAAAAGCACACAAATCTCTTAGGATATTTCTGTTGATCTCTACAGGGACCATCAATAAATCCGGAACTCGTTATCGCAAGAGCAAAGCGCACCACCAAGTCAGAAGATTTGTTGAAAATCGAACGTTCCTCTTCCAACTAAACTTCGCTACATTCTTGTCTTTGAAGATAAACATAGAAGACTCTTGCTGCCAGCCTATCGTACAAGAATTAATCTTCTCAAGCGCTATTGGGAAATCGTTGTTACTGCCGTCGGTGGGAGTGTAATAACCGGTGTTGAAATGCATATGATAGATGTTAGATTTCTATCGCTAGAGCCACGCATTAATAAGCATGACACTATGACTACGCTGTCATGCCAGACACTGTTCTAAGATCCGCTTGCACCTATTATTAAATTACATCTTAGACTATTGCTTATATTTTCGATACATAGGTATTAGCCTTATGGATTAGAATCTTTGGTGACAAGGAACTTTTAAAGCCAAAAAACATTCTTCCTGTTCCATTGTTGTTGAGAAAAACTTCCTTCTCCCAGAGTTACGCAAACATTTGTAATTCATGCCACTGACAGGGTTGACACAACATCTTTATTTCATGTATATCAAAAAAAAATTCTCCCTGCGGTATTCATAATATGAGAGCGACGAGGGCTTTATGAGGAGAATTAACCGATTCAGACTATCAAGATGTGAAAAGTTGTCTGTAAGTTGTTATAACACGAAGCGGGAGATACGAATACGGTAAGAATGTATTGTTGAATCAAAAAGCCTTGAGAATAGCCTCCCAACTAGTGATGCTATGCATGCATGTTATAAGGAACACACTACCAGCATATTTTTCGGATTCAGCATATCTCGAAATAGGCTTAAAATAAAACTATTGCTGGACCAAATATATAATTAAATGCCGTAGAAAGGTTTTTTTTTTGTAAATCGAGACCAGACTAATGCAGCAAGATACCAATGCTCTTGCTCGTCAGGGGCCATAACTTCTGTCCAAAGTTATCCGCACAACCAGAATCCAAAACAGTATTTGACTACATATTCTCAAGATATATTTGCAAATATGAGCATGAAACTGTCAATTACTTGAAATTTCTTCAAGTCCACATGCTACAAGCACTTTTAAAATTTCTTTACTTTGAACAAAATACTTGATTTTCAGGACACTTCTATCTATTTTGTATACTTACAAATTTCAATTCAAATGTCCAGCATTACAACTGAGAAAGTATGGAAACGCCAAATTGTTAAAGTAACATTTTCACAAGTCCAAGGGGACACTCAACTCTGTCAAAATTTTTCTACCGGAACCTAGACTCCAAAATTAAACTGCACACTATAGATAAGTACCCAAAGTATTCTGCCATCCCGAAATTACCAATCTGAATCCATGTAAGGAAATCTCAGAAGGAGGAAGAGTTATTGGAGCTTTACATATTGTAACGTCTTACTAGGTCACCCAATGCCGACGCTGCTAACACGCTCCGCGTTCGCTAACGTAGCATGATCAAGCAGGAACCTCTTACCACATCGCCAGCAATGCTAGGCTCCCTACGAGGCTAGTACATATCCCTTTATAATCTTCCGCTACACATTAATTCTTAATTATTGCTACTCTTTCATCATCAAATTCACAAACCATCACATTTTGTGTAAAACATATTTCATTCATCTCTCTCACACATACT
>CAJDSM010016129.1:0-11088 GCA_903981925.1 Ostrea lurida
CTTCATTAATAACAGTTTTCTGTAGAAAATCGATCATTAAAACAAAAAAAAAATAATTTTAATTTAGTTCCTTGTGACAGTTTTACATGTAGTGAAATCTAACATAGGACTAAAACAATTGTCGTACAATGTATTGAAATGTAAGTTGCGATGTACAAAGTTACACTGTAGGTAGTTACATGTAAAAGTACTTTGTTTCATTACGGACACAAATAACATAAAGTTCAATAAATAAACAGCAAATTATTATCATCTCGGTGTATTCTCTATATAAAAATGAATAAGATAAACCGACTCTTTTTTGCCATATTTACATGTGCCTCTTTCGTGTTGACAGTTCTCTGCTATCTACTCTTGGGATAGAGTTCAAGCCTAGTGTCAACGACAACATTGAATTTTCGCCCGCACAAAGTGCATTTGTGACGTACAAATACAAAGGACCAGTGACATGTTCAACGTCACCAACTATAAATAATTATTCAATGATAAATATGTTGGCCGTAGACTTTCAATAATTAAAGGAAATGAAGATCTTTTGTTTATGCCTAGTGAAGATTCATATGCCGGGTTTCTGCTGCAGGAAGCAACGAAAATTTCGAATTAGGTCTGTCGTGTTTAAGCTTAAAATGCTTCATGACGCTGGGGCCTGCATGGACAGGTGTATTATTTGCATAGAGGAGCATTGACAAGTCACCATCATCTAGTCTCTGTTTTACATCTCTTCTCCTCTGTCCATTATGTGTAGATCATAAAAATGATATAATTTGAGTGTAGATACTCAGATGTTCCTAAATGTGCTGATGACACAAGTTGTGTGGATGAGAAGTCTGAGAGAATGTATATTTTTGTAATCGTGTGGAACACAATTACTAAATCTATGTACTTACATCATCTTTTAATATTTATTCTGCTACTGTTTTTTTGTTTTTTTTACAAAAAAAATAAAAAATTGTGTATTTCAATTACTTTATTAAGTTCACACGCAATTATGTTGGATGATTAACGACTGTTAATAACTGTTTTAATCAATATTAAAAGGCTTCAAGGTATTGAGTAATGTGTTTTATTTAAATTGCATTGTCAGAAGACAGAACAATATGCTTATCATGATGTGTTAATTTGAAACAAGGTTTTCATGAAATGTTTAAAAAACAATAAAAAGTTGCTATATTTTGTGTTGTCATACCAAAGTTGTGACTAAAATGAGGGGGGAAAACAAAGGTTATGTACCCAGGGTTGAATTTCAGTGCATTTAGACTTGTGGTCAAAAGTTCTTAAGAGGTCAGCTTATCGTTAAAAGTTGAGGGTTTCCGGCCCTCTTTGCTGCTCCTAATGGACCTAAAGATAATTTGGAGGGGATCAGAACCTTTGACCCAGGAAGAAATCAGTTTCTGTAGGTTGTATTGGATTTAAAATTGTAGGCATTGAAAAAGAAAAAAAATCCAAAGTGAACTTTCTTACCTTCGAAATCTAATTAAAAAACTTTTTAATTAATACATTAATTAATAATTGGCTGATTATGATATATTAATTCTAGCTATACCTTATAACTTTTAAGTCAATGTCAAAGTGATTTAAAAACTTTTTTTTATAAATATATAATTATTATTTCTTTTTATAAATATATAATAATTATTATGTTAATACTAAGTGCAAACTGTTGGCCTCTTTAAATGTCATGTTTAAATCCTTTACAGGTGCCCTGGTAAATTTCCTTGGGATATTTTACTGTGTGACTATTCTGAAACCTGAACATTTCACTTGTCACTGACCCTGACAAATATCTCACTGAACACCCCCGCTTCACTTCTATCAGAAATGACTGCCCACCCCCGCTCCCTCCACCCCCACTCCGCCAAAAAGGAGGGTGAAGGGTGGGTGGGTGGGTGGGTAAATCTTATGGAAATCCCACTGCAACTCTTAAATGATTGTCTTGAGAGACTGTAATTTAAGACTATTTTTATTCATGATAAATGCTGCTTTACATTGACGAACATTTCCAGGTTCATTGACAATACATGTACATCGGGTGCGGGTCCAGAGGGGTGTGGTCAAGGTGAATTTGAAATATTCAAAATAACAAGCATGGGTTTACAATAACTGTTATAGATTTATCTGTAAGTGTGTAATGCCATGTAAATTAGTGTTGAAGACCCCTCAATTTCAGGTCTTGCAAGTCTTGGAATCCCATGGATATATATTGTGCTTCTTTGTTTAGCTGACTTATTTTTATATTCCTATAATGCAGAATTTTTCAAAAGCTTCGACATGAGAAGAAAAACATTCTAGTTGTGACCTTTAATTCGTTAAATTCGGTATATCAACGACGTTTTATATATTAATAATCATATGTCGATTCTGTATGTCCCAGTGAACTAAAAATAAAAAGAACCACATTCATCCATATCTGCTTCGTACTTGGATATCTTATTGCACAAAGACATTAACCGGGACGATTTCAGGTTCTCCATCGTCAACTTCCCATATTTATGAAGCAACATTTCCTTCATCACCTGTATATGTTGTGTATGCCTCTCAACTGATTCGGTACGCAAGAGCATGTTCTGCGTATAATCAGTTTTTGAATCGAGACAGGTTACGTACAAAGAGTTGCTGCAGGGGTTTGAACAGTCACGTTTAAAGTAAGCATTTCGCAACTTTTATGCTCGTTATAACGATTTAGTTTGTCCATACAACCTGCCATTAGGTCAAATGCTGTCTGACGTCGCTTTGTAACAATTGTTAAGCCCTTCTTAACTACGAATTACTCCGTAATCTGATCAAAACTATGGGCTCACGGCCGGTCTTACCGGTCGACAGAGGATGCTTACTCCCCCTAGGCACCTGATCCCACCTCTGGTATATCCAGGGGTCCGTCTTTGGCCAACTATTGTTTTGTATTTTGTTTGGATTTTACGAGATTGCTCACTGTTCGTTATCTTTGCCTTTTCACGAACATGTACATGTGTACGTCAAGGTAATATTTTTCCACATAAGAATTTAGTCACTGTTAGGTGCATAATTACAAGTCATGTATTTACAGGCATACCTTTTATTCCTACATCTAACCCCGTGGGGATCCGGGTTAGAATAGGTCCTCAGTACTCTTTGTCGTAAAAGGCGATTAAATGGGGCGGGGCATTCCTTTGGATGGGATCGGAAAAAAACCCCGAGGCCCCGTGTCACAGCAGGTGTGGCACGATAAAGATTTTGCAGCCCTTCACCGTCAATGGTGACGTCTCCATATGAGTGAAAAATTCTCAAGCGGGACGTAAAACAATATACAATCAATCAACATTCCCACGTGTATCTTTTGTTTATGACCGCCGTATTCATGCTCATCTTATCTGCTGTATTAGGGTGTGTTGAAACATACCCAAACACTCAGATGGTTTAGTCTTAGGAGGGCCCTACATATGGTGAACCAAAGAGTAAGATTGGAAACACGAGTCTTATCTGTAAATGTATTTGTCGGTTGACTAGTTCTGTGTATTAGGAATAAATACCATGAATAGGCTCAAACTTGAAACCTTATTTGCCGAATACTCGGCACTGATGGTCCACAAGGAGAATCGTCTTCAGACTATTTGTGGACAATTTCCCCGGAGCATCAAAGATGTTCGGTCTGATAATCAGCCTCGGAAAAATAGAAGTCCTCCATCAGCCCTGCCCGCACCTGACAGTAACCCTCAGCCGCCATGCATTACCATCAACGGCACACAACTGAAGAACGTCGATGTATTCAAGTACTTGGGCAGCCAGCACCATCTCCAGCGATAGCACTCTGGACAAAAAGATTGCAGCCAGGTTCCAGAGAGCCAGACAAGCACTGGCCAAAGTCCGCACCAAAGTCTTGCAGCATAAGGACACTCGCCTCACGACCAAGCTGAGGGTATACAAAGCTGTCGTCATCTCGTCGTCACTGCTCTATGGTGGTGAAACCTGGACTCTATCACAGACACATCAATAATCTGGAACAGTTCCGTACGCGCTCTCTGCGGGCAATCATGCGAATACGTTGGCAGGACTGCGTCACTAACCACGAAGTCCTGGAAGAGCTGACACCACTAGCGTTGAAGCTAAAATCATCCAAGCTCAACTTCGATGGTCTGGCCACGTTATCCGCATGAAGGAGTTCAGAATTCCGCTGCAGCTTTTCTATATAAATTGGCGAAGTAAACAATGTGTTGAACATAATCATAGTCCCAAAAACATATATACAAAATTGAGTGTAGGGCAACACAGACCTCCGAAAAACGCGAAGGCAGGATCAGGTGCCATGGAGGAGTAAGCATCCTCTGCTGACCGGTCACACCATGGGGAGCTAGCGTCTGACAGCCGCAAGAAGGGTCGTCCGAAAAATAGGTATAAAGACAACCTCAAAAGGACAGGCCTTCAACCTAGGCACCTTCGAAGACGACCGTCGCCAACCCCCCGCAGCTACACGAGACTGACGGCATAGAGCCGGTTCCACGTCCGTCCTGAAAACTGGCATTCCATGCCCCACCTGCAACTGAACGTGTGCCTCAGACTTCGCACTGCGCTCGTAGCTACGTGCGTGCCCATAAATGACGTGTAACGCTTTGTCATCCTCGACCCCCGAGAGACAACCATGATGATTAGCTTTGTAAAACATGGGTAGAATAAAACAGTGGGGCATGTTATTTTTGGTAACTAGTTGGTCGTGGGTTCAAGCCCCACACGTGCGTGGTTGCGTATGTGAAACTTAAGATATAAAAATAGGTAGTGACTGCGTCTCCTAAGAAGAGGCCTACAGATGGGGGCCTCTCGTCAGGGCAGGCGTGGAACCTAGGGCACCATGTATAGATCTGTTTGTGGCGTTTCGTCTATACCTGGTGAAGTTTTGATATTGATGAAGTTTTGATATGGGGGAGGAAAAAAATTCCTGAAGAGACATAAAACAAATAAACAAACTAAAACAAATCATTATGCTGTCAATATTTTACGCACTGCTTGATGTCTCCTTAACAATTCTGTTAATAGGGTACTCACCCTGTCCCATTTAAGGAACATTTAGAAATACGAGACTGACCCCGCCCCATTAAAGGAACATTTAGAAATATGGGGAACTGGAATCCCGCCCCATTTAAGGAACATTTTAGAAATATGGGACTGATCCCGCCCCAATTAAGGAACATTTAGAAAAACAGGACTGATTCTGCCCCATTTAGAAATACGGGCTGACCCCGCGCCGTCCCATTCAAGGAACATTTAGAAATATGGCACTGACCCTGTCCTATTTAAGGAACGGTTAAAAATTGAAAATCACGTCGGCTTTATCCGCCCAGCAGGTGCGAGCGAGTGTTTGCCTGTCAATAAGCCTTATTATCAAGATTCCGACCCAGGCTAATTAATGAGCGACTTGCAGTAATTAACGCTCCAAATTTGATCGTGCAATATGATATTCTGAGTTAAAAAATACATCACATCAGCTGTTTTAATGAAGGTTAACAAACAAAGCCGCCTTTTGATTATTAATATTAGCCCACAAGCGCATACAATTATTATTCAATATGCACTTGGAGAAGAAGACGAATTACTTTTGAATTAATTAAAATGATTTGTGAGGTGTCGGTCACGTGGAAACTTTAACAGAACAGGTTGTTGTCCCAAAATTCCAATTTATGGCCCGTCTTGCACAGTTCGTAAGTAAATTATATCTAACAATTATTTTATGTAAGAGTAAAAACCTCAAAATCAACAATTTAAAGTATATAATTACATTTGGTAATTTTATCTGTATTTTATCATTAAGTTCATGGAATGCTTTGATAAAGAGAATAAAGAAAAAGTTCTTAAGATGTCAATCTTAGCGCTTCAGAAAATTTTAGGAATTGGGCCAATAATAACTGTTCGACTTATACGTATTTCCGCGCATTTCGTTTGTTATTGGTCGTTTGAAATGACACTTACAATGCTATAGTATAATTTCTGTCAACCGATTTTATCTAGTTCTCTAATTCGTCAGACTAGAGCAGCTATTTACATGGAGAAATTCATGAATTCTTATGCACGAATATTCCCGAATATTTAGCCTACAGATGATGTGCAGTACTTCTAAAAGTACACGATGTACTGAGAAAATAGCTCTGAATAATGGTACTTAATGGCTGCATTCATTGACTTGTTACTATCAAATGTGAATGTAATGGAAATACTCCGATTCATATCTCGGATGGTTCTTAAAAATTAAGAGTTTGTATTTTAACCTATATTGTATGAACTAAACAAGTAATGAAAAGGAAAAAAATATGCATGGAAGGTAGTATTCATATTAAGGATTGCTCAAACTCATTGCTGCATTGTACATTATACTATAGGTAGAAGTCTTTCAGTATACATGTAAGTAAAATATTAACCTGCGTTCAAGATATCGGTCTCTATGTCTTGACGAGCAATGAAATAGTGCCCTCACGTTGTATTCATAGCGTCAGCCTAAATGTCCTTATAGAAAAATCCTTTTAGAAATATAAAGTGGCTATAATAATAATAATAATAAAAATATCAGAGACACGTGACATGAAATATTTACCTGTGTCCATACCATCAACCTAAATTTCTTAATACGAGCAATGAAATGTTGACCTGCATCCATGCCATCAGCCTAAATGTCTGAATCGACCAGAACTATTAACCTGTGTCCATAAAATAAAATCAGCCTGAATATCTTAAATGTAAAGGCAAAGATAACGAACTAGTGAAACAATCTCGTAAGTCCCAAATAGAATACAAAAACAAGAGTTGGGCAAACACGGACCTCTGGGCACACCAGAGGTGGGATCAGGTGCCTAGGACCCCTGCTGACCGGCCACACCCGCCGCGAGCCCACAGTCTTCAGATCAGGTAAACGGGACAATCCGTAGTCAAATCAGTGTGTGAAAAACGGCTTAACAATGGATATGAAACGCATCAGACAGCATTTGACTCAATGGTAGGTCATATTGGTAAACTAAATTGTTATAACGACCATAGAATTTACGAAATGCTGCCTTTAAACGTGACTGTTGAAACCCCTGCCAACTGCTCTGAAACATTGGCCTGTATTTGTAGCATAATATCTCAATATGGATAAAACATTCTCGCTGTCCATACATTAAACAAAATATCGCGGAAACCATAGCCCTTAAGCATCACCACCCCCACCGTCTTTCTTCCGTTTGAAAGTTAGTAGGAAACCTACAGAGAAGGGAATGTTGAGTTTTATACACCATACTTCTGCTGCGTTGCTTTTACATAAAACATGAGTACTAATAATAGTATCATGTCCTTAGAAGTTTTGTAAAGTCTTTAATAAAATGATATTGTATTGCAAAACAAGCTAAGGCGTGTTCTAAATGAAACAAACTAGTGTATGTTTTAGATGACTAACCAAAGTGAGTTATGAATGAGACAAACTAGAGTATGAAACCAGAGCGTATATGGAATAATACAAACCACAGTTTGTATTGAATTGTGTTAAGAATAAAACAAACTAGAATGTGTAGTGAATGAAACAAACCCGATGTGCTTTGATAGAAACAAACCAGAGGTTGTGTGATTGGAACAAATTGTAGTGCGTTGTGATATTAAAGTCAATTTTGATTCAAACAAACACGACTGTGTTTTGAATGTAACAAATATTAGGGAGAAACAAACCCAAGTCATGGATCAAATCCGAATAGAACAAACTATAAAATGTGTGATGTGAAAGAAACAAAGCAGAGCGTGATGTAAATGAAACAAAGCAGAACACATTTTGATTGTAAAAAAAAACATACCCCAAAACAAGAGCATGTTTTGAATGAACAAATGCATATTTTTATTGAAACAAACCAGAGCATGTTTTGAATAGGATGAAGCAGAGTATGTTTGAAATGAAACAAACCAAAGCATGTTCTAAATGAAACAAACCAAAACATGTTCTAAAAATGAAAACAAACAAAACATGTTCTAAATGAAACAAAACATGAAACATGTTTTGAATTAGACAAAACAGAGCATGTTTTGAATTAGACAAAGCAGATCATGTTTTGAATTAGACAAAACAGAGCATGTTTGATTAGACAATGCAGATCATGTTTTGAATTAGACAAAACAGAGCATGTTTTGAATTAGACAATGCAGATCATGTTTTGAATTAGACAATGCAGATCATGTTTTGAATTAGACAATGCAGATCATGTTTTGAATTAGACAAGCAGAGCATGTTTTGAATTAGATAATGCAGAGCATGTTTGAATTAGACATGCAGAGCATGTTTTGAATTTGACAAACCAGTGCATGTTTTGAATTAGACAAAACAGTGCACGTTTTGAACGGGATGAAGCAAAGCATGTTTAGGAATGAAACGCACTAAATCATATTTTGAATGAAATAAAACCCCAGAACATATTTTGAATGAAACAACCCAGTGCATGTTTGGAATGAAACAAACCAGAACGTGTTTTAAGTGAACTATGACAGGATACATATATCGGTTAATAACGTCTTTATAATCGGAAGTAACACGCACTATGACCAAGTAGGCAACTATTCATCTCCATTAATCAAGAAAAAAATATTGTCAGGTAAACTACCAAATTTTGCCGGTAAAATGTAGAAATTTTGTTTTAACGCGCTTAGGAATATTGTCGGATAAAATCAAGGACAAATTAGATTATCTAAATTAAAACATAATCATTTGTAAGTTCTAAACCTTATAAGCTTAACACCCCATCCCCCCAGACATATGTTAAGATAAAAATATGGCATTGTATTGTAAGTGTGGTATTGCCTTGTGGCACATCAATGATAACATAAAAAGTTTCTGTTTGGATAATTCTGCTAGGAAAAGTAGGATCCACCCTACAAGGATCCAGGAATTTAACCGATGCACTCTGCGCTTTGATTCCCCAGGCAGACAAAGGACATATCCCTCACGCACATACATAAGACATTCTGAAGTTTGTGTTAACTAGTATGGAATAGACGGAACTCTTACCACATATAGTAGGGGTCCATGGGGAACGCTCACTCCTCCTAGGCACCTGATCCCATCTCTGGTGTGTCCAGGGTCCGTGTTAGCCCCAACTCTTTGTTTTGTATTCTGTTTGGAACTTGCGGGATTGATCACCGTTCGTTATCTTTGCCTTTTCGTCTAAGCAACAATCCCACAAATTATGTTTTGATAGCGCTGTGATTGACGTTTGTGATTCGATATCGTCTTTTACTGTCGACAATATCTATTTGTCTATATGGTTTAGTATATTAGAGGATTCGGAGTAAAAAGTGTCGATTATAATTGCCCATGCCATTTGTATACTACAATAAATACTTTTACATCGTCTGTAATCTTTTAAATCTGCATAAAACTGGAAGATCTCAGCTTCTTCATCGTCAGCTCCCCATACTTATGTAGCAACATTCCATCATTATGGTGTGCACGTATCTCAACTTATTCGATAGCAAGAGCTTGTTCTGCGTATGATCAGTTTTTGAATCACGGCAGGCTACTAACAAATAAGATGTTGTTGCAGGGGTTAAACAGTAACGTTCAAAGGCAGCATTTCGCAAATTCTATGGTCGTTATAACGATCCTGTTTGCCAGTATGGCCTGTCATTTGGTAAAATACTGTCTGACGTGTTTCATTGCAATTGTTAAGCCACTTTTTTATATGATTTAACTCCGGTTACCTGATCAAAACAATGTGCTCACGGCGGATGTGACCTGTTAACAGGGGATGCTTACTCCTTCTAGGCACCTGATGTGTATTCAGGGTCCCTTTTGCCCATCTCTTGTTTTATATTCTGTTTGGAATGGCCACTGTTTGTTATCTTACCTTTTATTATAACTCCAGTGCATCAGGACTATATCTGCTTGCGTCTGTCCCGTTTGCCACTGAAACATTTCAAATGCCCTGTGAGCTACTTAAATTGATGTAGATCTTGAAATTCCCAAAATGATGAAATATTGATGTAACACGAAAAATCCATCCCCCCAAAGCACCCACTTTATTTGATTTGTTTCAATTTGAAATGTTGCTTGCGTATTTTCTAATGAAATTCCGATCGTCTAAGTTAAATATGATCTCAGCAAAAGGTATTTGTTTAAGTTTTCACTGTTCTGCATTGCATTGGTATTACGGGTCTGTCATGTGTTAAAATGCTATAATCTGGTGGTTTGTGTGAATTGGACAGTCCTGTGGTGTGGAATTGTACAGTCCTGTGGTGTGTGAAATTGTACAGTCCTGTGGTGTGTGTGAATTGTACAGTCCAGTGGTGTGTGTGAATTGTACAGTCCTGTGGGGTGTGTGAATTGTACAGTCCTGTGGTGTGTGAATTGTACAGTCCAGTGGTGTGTGTGAATTGTACAGTCCTGTGGTGTGTGTGAATTGTACAGTCCTGTGGTGTGTGAATTGGTACAGTCCTGTGGTGTGTGAATTGTACAGTCCTGTGGTGTGTGTGAATTGTAGCAGTCCTGTGGTGTGTGTGAATTGTACAGTCCAGGGTGTGTGAATTTACATCCTGTGGTGTGTGAATTGTACAGTCCTGTGGTGTGTGTGAATTGTACAGTCCAGTGGTGTGTGAATTTACAGTCCTGTGATGTGTGAATTGTACAGTCCTGTGGTGTGTGTGATTGTACAGTCCAGTGGTGTTGTGAATTGTACAGTCCTGTGGTGTGTGTGAATTGTACAGTCCTGGGTGTGTGTGAATTGTACAGTCCTGTGGTGTGTGAATTCACGTGGTGAATTGTACAGTCCTGTGGTGTGTTGAATTGTACAGTCCTGTGGTGTGTGTGAATTGTACAGTCCTTGGTGTGTGGTAATTGTACAGTCCATGTGGTTGTAGTGAATTGTACAGTCCTGTGGGTGTGTGAATTGTACAGTCCTGTGGGTGTGTGTGAATTGTACAGTCCAGTGGTGTGTGTGAATTGTACAGTCCAGTGGTGTGTGTGAATTGTACAGTCCGTGGTGTGTGTGAATTGTACAGTCCAGTGTGTGTGTGTGAATTGTACAGTCCTGTGGTGTGTGAATTTGTACAGTCCTGTGGTGTGTGAATCCTGTTGACAGTCCTGTGGTGTGGTATCGTAAGTTCCGGTATTTGTAACAG
>CAJDSM010016130.1:0-12660 GCA_903981925.1 Ostrea lurida
GTTCGTTATCTTTGCCTTTACATTGTAGTCAACTAACGGTAACCAAAGCTTTTCTTCATTAAATGGCCAGCTAACTCAGTATGTATATTCTAAAGTACGTTTGCTTACGAAAGTCTATTTATAGTAACTTGTTGCAGGATCTGCACAATATGCCGTTCAGATAAAAAAGTAAAGTAAACCATTGAAAGCAAATCCATCTAGGAAAACCCAGGAGAGATTAATCATAACATTTTCAGATGACATACACATAGGTGAGTGAAAAATTGTCTGGAGAAGGATTTTGTTTAACGTTGTAGTGATTGACAATTAATCCGTTGTATAAAGCAACTATATGAAGTGCTAAGGTATTCTTATGATAATCTGCAAATTTTCTAAACAATTGTTGTTGAGAAAATTCAGATTAAACTCCAATTATCACGCAATATATGCACCTCTTCAATTCATAAAAAGCTATATAAAGCTATTCTAATACAGATCAAGACTTCTATGTTAAATAAGCGCTGTGTAAAAATTCAAAAGATAGCTGACGAGCGCGTTGCTTAACAATATTTGCCGAAAATTGAAGTGCCAACACCGTTGTATTTAATGTGTTTTACAATGAATTAATGTATTGAAACTTAAAATATTGGGAGACTTATGGTCAGGTAGCTGCAATAATGTAGCCCCTCTCTCGATTTTTTATATTTTTATACTCTGACCGTATCGCTGATAGGGCTCAATTCCATAGGAATCTTCGTATGGTGCAAAATTTTTTGCCGAATAATCTATAATAAACGCGGTATATTGTTCTATTAATGTTTGTTTACTATCAATCATAGTGTACCACGTTTTGCTATCGAGAAGGTGGTTTCTAAAACAGAGTTCTGTACCACTATTCTACAAATTCTTTCGTCTGATCCTGCCATAGCTATGTGATTTCGGGGTAGAATGTCTAAATAAAAACGAGAATCTAAGTGGGACAAAGATAGTTGTGCAACTATGAACTCTGAACCATTCCGACAACAATTAAACGGAAATGATTAATATATGACCGTCAGAACATTATGAGACTTATCACTATCTCTATCTTTTTAAAACTTGATTCATATACCGACGAAAATTCTTTGTGTAAATCAAACCTTATATGGGCCAGTCCCATGACAGGAAGTCCAGTTAGAAAAAAAAAGAAAGCGCCGTCTCCCAAAAGATAAATAAAAAAACAAGAGAGAGAGAATAAAAAATTAAAAAATAAAGAGATAGAGGGCTACATTTAATTGCAGCGCTTAATGGATCAGGTTACTCCGAGGTACTGTACAGAATATTTTATTATGAATATTTACAGTCATATTGTGCGAAAATGTAAATGTTGTAGAGAAATATCCTGGAAGAGACTTATAACAATGCATGAAGGACGCGATTTGTTAACAGTACACGTGTAGGATAGGCTGTTGATAGATGGCGCTCTTCTCCTGGTGTTTAGCTAGCGGGTTTTGCCCTCGTTCACCCCAACGTCTGATTATTGTGCAGTAGACATAAATTTATTTTTTTCTCATGCAATTCACCTGTTGAGCGCATGTTGAACAACACGAGGTGTTGTGACTTACATACAATTTTTCTTTCTTTTTACTTCCAGATTGCAGAACAAGTCTATACAATGAAGGTGATAGGATGGAATTTAAGTCTTCAATGAACAAAAAATCAACATCCTCAAGTGTGTGATGAGCTGTATTAAAAACCCCAATAGACTGTTCTGAAAAAAGTCAAATGCACAAATATTAATTTTCAAAATGCATCAAAATATGACGGATAATGTACCAGTGGATTTTGTGCAGAATTCGCCATGGAACAGATCCTTCCTTGTGACTGAGAAATCGGGGAACGTGTTTATTCCGTGTAAAGTGAAACTAGATGAAATCAATTTGTATATCATAATAGGGGTGGAATCGTTACTTCTGTGTGTGTTCATTGCGGCGACCTTCTACCTCTACTTTAATAGATCGAAAAACATGGACATGAAAAGAATGGAAAGCAAAAATGGCAATTCCGCAGTTACGGAGGAAGGAATACATTACTTGAGTCCTTCGGAACCACAACTTATGCATTACGAAACTGTCATTAGTGCCAGTCGGCGTTCTTCGATAAACTCCGAGAACCCATACGAAATTATCGTGAACAACAGAGGAGCAGACGTGAGGAGCCTGGAGAGTAACAACAATGTTCTAAATAGGAGTTACGAAAATATCACCGACGGGGAGAGCATCTATAAGACGGAAGTGCCGCCATCTTTGATTATTGACTGCAAAAAGCTGGAATCCGTTCCTGTGATTATTGATGGTTGTACAGAGGTGTTCTGAGTGCGACAACCGTGCTTTGTCCCGCGTGATGGATTGTAGTGCCAAAAACCGTCAGACTTTGTGTGATATAATATGCTGATGATTATGCAAAGTTTGTGGTGAAAGAGAGAGAAAAACTAATCAATATGTGAAATATACGTCAAACGTTTAGATTTTGTGTGCAATACATACTCTCTAGCGTAAAATAGACAGCTAAAGGTACATAGTTTGTCATATTTATAGATTTTTCCTAAATAAGGATGTTTAATATAGGTAATAAAATGTCATTTTCCTCCAAACGAGTTTGGATTATCATGCTAACAAGTTTTTAATGTACATTCTGTTTCAGTATGAACGTTCATGGATGGAGAATACACAACCAACGAAAATAATTTGTTCCTCATCTTTGTTTGTAAATAGAAAAAAATCCAAAAGTAAACAAAAGATACAATAAGAATGGCTTTTTCACAAAGTTATTACCAAAAAAGTTGCGATAAATGAAATGTAAATAAATTTGATATTTCGATGCAATTTTCCCACTTTTTAGCACAATTGTAATTTGTGTATATTTACATTTAGCTATCATCCCATCTTTGAATAAAAATATTATGCATATATGCAACCTTTTTTATATTTATCATTATCATATAATAGAGTTGGTAATTGATATATAACTGTTAAATAAATATGCATTTAATTCATATTTGTGTTTGTATACGAAATAAAAGATGTGAACGAAATGTTTATGGGGGCGAGGAATATTCATCATTTCCCTCGCTAAACAGAAGATGAAAGCTTTCATTTTATATTGGCAATTAATCATCATCACCATATTTTATATACATGTAGAACTTCGTGAGCATATAATTAGATTTGTTATATATACATGTACTACATTAACGATAGAACGATCGGCAAAGATATTTTCGGAAAACTGATCATATTTTTGAATCGAGACAGGCTACTTACAGACAAGTTGTTGTTGCAGGGGTTTCAACAGTCACGTTTAAAGGCAGCATTTCGTAAATTCTATGGTCGTTATAACAATTTAGTTTACCAATATGACCTACCATTGAGTCAAATGCTGTCTGATGTGTTTCATAGCCATTGTTAACCCGTTTTTCACACACTGATTTAAATACGGATTGTTCCGTTTACCTGATCAAGACTATGGGCTCACGGCGAGTGTGACCGGTCAACAGGGGATGCTTACTCCTCCTAGGCACCTGATCCCACCTCTGGTGTGTCCAGGGGTCCTTGATTGCCCAACTCTTGTTTATGTATTCTATTCAGGACTTACGAGATCGATCACTGTTCGTTATCTTTGCCTTTACATAAGGTTAGGTTTATTATTTTTTTTTAATTGTTAATTAGCAAAAAAATCATTTATACCCATGACCCATGGCCACTAATTAATTGGAAAGATATATTGATATAAATAATTTAAGAAATATGAAAGAGCGAAAAGATTATAGTCATTTACTCGTGAACGCATGCGCAAAGTGTGAATAATGCACAGCATACAATCACGACAGTGCAAAACTACAAATCAAGTTGTAAATTAACTTTTGTGTCAAATCTTGGCAGATTTCATTAACATACTGTAATGGGTGTAATCTGTGTCGTTTAGTAATTGTGAATTATGTAATTTATTTTTGACTGAACATTTCTAAATGAATGAAACAAGAATATGTTATAGTTTGGTGATATACGCATTCTGCCTTTTGTATTTTTAATTTTCTTCAATGCAAATAATAATAATTCTATATTTAATACAAATACGCAGGTCCTTAAGGTGTATCATCCGCAAACTAGACATTTTCGGGATTTCCTTCAAAGATGTGTAAGTAAAGCACTTCTTGTCATATATCTAGTTCAGAATGAACCTTATGTATACTACAAACACGCAGCTCCTTGGTTTCAGGAAGTTTTGGGGATCAAATATACTTTTCTACAAAGTATATAAGTATAGGTATAGCAGAATTCCTTAAGCGTGATACCTGAGAACTTATCACATATTCAGACTAAACCCCCCTTTACATGTGTATACCATTGAATCAATATTGGGGTACTTTCCTTCAAAAGATATAGGTAGCCGATATCTAAATATCTAAATGTATATATGTTTGAATCAAACATGTATTTACAAGGGAAACTTAAAATTCCTCTATTCATTAGTAATTCTGCTCGAAACCCTATTAATTAACGTTATAACGTAGAATCTATCTACATGTATACAAAATATGAAAGAAAAGCAAATCATAATGTAGCATAATGTTTGAATTTACAGTGTGCCGCTAGCATGACTTTAATTATGATTGAACTGAAGAGTTAATTATTTCCAGTGTAACATATGAATAGGTGATCATAACTGTTTGCAATAATATTGATCAAAATATGATTTTGATATAGAATAATAAAATATGACCACATACGAATATGATTATGATATACAGGTATACATGACGTAATTATTACATAAGATCCAAGGATCAGATGGTCTGAAACCGTCATGGACTTGATTAAACCTTTTCAATCCAGTTCAAACTTCAAGAGAAGAGGGGCGAGAGAAAAGCTAGCCTCCAAGTGCATACACCTACATTGTACATGCACGCATACATGTATACATGCATACATACCTAATTATATACATTAATTAATATATCGATTCGATATATCCTATCAAACTAGAAATAAAAGACACCACAGTCTTCTATATCTGCTCCATACTTGGAACTTTTATTGATCATAGACATTAACGGCAAACTAACAACCCGACTTTATGACAAACGTGGGGGGTTTCAGCTTCTCCATCGTCAACTTCCCATTATTTATGTAGCAACATTCCATCATCACCTGCATATGGGGGGTGTTTGTCTTCGTCAACTTTATTATTCGATAAGCAAGGAGCTTGTTCTGCGGTATTGTATCCAGTTTTTGAATCGAGACAGACTAACTTGCAAACAAGTTCTTGTAGCAGGGGTTTTCTAACAGTGACGTTGAAAGCCCAGCCAATTTTGCCTAATTCTATGGTCGTTATAACGATCTAGTTTGTCATACCAACCTGTCATTCAGGTCCGAATGGCTGACTAGTGGTGGTCTCTTCATCAGCAACTTGTTTAAACGCTCACATAATACAATATCATCTATAAAACCCAGTTGCTTTTTGTGTATCTAACGATTTACTATCGTTTACCTTGATTCAAGACAATGTGCTCACCGGCGTGATTGTGGACCTATCGACAGGGCATGCTTACTCTTGCCCTATCTGTTCCACCATCTGGTGTGTTTTGCAGGTCCCGGTGGTGCCCCCAAATCCCTTGGTTTTGTATTCCCCTGTTTGGAACTTAAAAGATTGATCATTGTTCCCTCTATTTTCATGCCAATAGAGATGCATACTAAAGTCTTCCCTCTCTCAAAATGTAACTTTTGAAGATTGATGGTCATCGTTTTGCTCTCTTTGTCACTCCGACTTCATGACTGTTTTCGGTGAACACAGCTACTCCTCCAGCCTTCTCCTCGGCATTTTGCTTCGCTTTCTTCTACACAAACTTTATAGATTCGCTTTGATTCTTAGGCCATACCATCAAATGTGATGACATACTTGAGATTTTAAAATGGACTTCTTTGTAATATCTGTTCTCACATCTGAATATTTCTTTAATCAATAAAATATTTCCCTATTTTTATAATATAATACCGTTAGGGGGCAACCGCCTACCAACTTAATGCATAAGTTAATGGTTTTCATCATAAAATTCATTTATCAGATCTGTCCTTATTGTCTTTTATCCCGAATGAATATTCTAAGCATTGACTTTTACACTCTGAACTTAAAAAATTATTCCCATGTTTTGGGTATAGTAGCTGGTAACAACCCAAGCCCCATGTTGAAGTCTAGAATAACAGGCTGTTCCTGATATAAAAAACAAACAAAAACCCACTACTTACAATTGAAATAGAACCTGATAAATCTATAGATACCAATACCCAATAACCCGTTTATCTCCGTTTCGAGTACTCCTCAGTAGCTTTGATAAATTTCCTCTTTAGACCTTATTGGCTGTTTCAGCTGTGTATATCTGCTACATGTATATTCCCATAAGCTGCCAATAGCCGGTTCATCACTTTAAGCAGACTTGTTACGAGTCCGCCGTCTAACACCTAGTTGATTATTTTGGCATATTTTAGTCAGCTGGGGTACCTAGAGTGACAACAATTTTCTCTTTTTCAGTAGGCTATTTTTAAGTGACAGGATACGAATAACTAACCTTTCGATTAACGGTCTTTGGTTAATATTTGGAAATCATTCTGGTACAGAAAGCACTGAAATAAATTTCGCCCAGCGCCTCCGCACCCATTTTCATAAAATTATGTTGAAATTTTACCAATGATGTGATCGAAATAAGTACGTATTAAAGGGGCATGGACCCGTTTTTCAACTAAAAATGTTTTAAATTGTAGATTGCCAATTTTAATGTTTACAATGCTTGGCTAAGATATTTCTAAATGGTCAGGCAAAAAATTTTAACGTCATTCTCTGTTGACTTCCAAGTGGAGATACAGCACATTTACAATTTACTTTTGGTTATGTAAAACAAGGCCCCGATCCATGATTTTTGCTTACATATATTGGGAATATAGCTACTAAAACGTTCCATTTAAGCATATTGTTTCAAACTTAGGAAGCTTTATTCTAAAAGCAAAAACTTAAACCAGTGTCTAGTGTTTCTCACATCCTCATTCATTGTTTTCAAAACATAGCAAACTATTTTTGTAAAACATAAACAAAGGCTCGAAGCCTTGTTTACATAGGAAGGGTTTGGTGAGCGGCCTTGTATCGTACTTGTAACCTCCAACAATCTGACTTTGAAATTTCTTACTGACCACTTAAGAAATACTTGATTTAAGCAGTCTTAACATCAAAACTGGCAATCTTACAGATTTGAACATTTTTAATGTTCAAAACGTATTCCCTGGTCCCTTTTGGAACTCACATGGCTTCTGTTTTCTTCTTCCGTTTATTCAGAAATATACAGAGCGAAGCAAATATAAAGGAATAACTTAAAACGATTTTTTAACTGGAAATGCTCAAGTCACTCCTGCCCTGTGTTTGCGGTGACAAATTCAAGTTTAGTTTAAAATAATTAATTAAGAAAAAAGAATGTCTAATTGAATGTTCATTTAGCCTGTTATGGCAACTGTCTTGCACTGACTATTTTTTTTTATCCATGAAAACCTCTTTGACACCTTTACTTCTCAATATGTAGAATTCAATGCATCCTATGCCAACAAGCCAAAGGAAAAGAATAATTTTTACACTGATTTAATATTTGTCTAAAGAATCACGCTAAAGTCTATATTTTGCATAATATTCCTCCTCAAATAAGACCCCAAGATAACACAATGAATATTCACCGTGAATGAAAATACAGTCCCCGTTGTTTTGACACATTTCCACCGGCTGGCAATGAAACGTGTTTAGCATAAAATTATTAACCTCAGATGAATGTTCCTTTGCGACATTGTAGTTTAACCTTTACCGGTAATTCCGCAGCCGTTATAAGGTTTCATCCTGTCTGCGCGTCCCATTTACATAATCAATTCGCTAACAACCCCCTCCGAACCTGACACATCCAACCCATCACCCTTCACTCTCCTACCTCCATTAAAGTATTTCCAAGCGTATATACATTTTGATGTGTTAGCACTTTAGAGGTAACAAGCGTCCTACATGCCTTAATTTGCTTCAAGACCGGGGCTAAAAAAATGTAATATACTTTGTTCAGCATATCTAGCCTAAACATAATATTCAGCAGCCAGTATTAAATAATGATATGCTCTTAAAATATAAATGTCCCCGAAATTGGGTTAATTTTGGTGAATATACTTTACATGAAAATTTTTTACAAACTGTGAGAAAGAAAACATATGGCCAGAAACATTAATTTGGATTCTAAAAAACAAATTCTAAAGAACTTTTTAAGAAATTGGGTAATCACCATTTGAAGCCTTTTTCTAAAACCAACCAACATTCAAAGTGTGAATTGTCTCCATATTTTACATGACAATTTCCTCGCGGACAAGACACGAATGATTTCTACTTTTTTGCTCTTCCATAAACCAGTTGCGCTTCTTCAAACAAAATTTGGGGGCGGTGGGGGGGGGGGCAAAAACAAACAAACAAACACCCCACCACCCCCCAAAAAAACCCCCAACCCCTAAACTCTCCCCCCAAAGCACACCACGCAAATTCACATTTATGAGTTTTTCATCTGAGCTTATTTAGGACAAATGTCACGTTCTTTTATGATAGTTGGGAATTTTGATACATTAAATTATATTTTCCTTTATTCCTCAATGCTGTTACAAAAGTTATTCAATCTAAAGTAAATGGTTGTCCTTGTTTTCGCGTTACATGTATCTTAACTCGGAAATAAGGAATCGAAAGGGATTATTTTGGTAATAAAGACAACCTCGTAGATACATTATCTTCGTTTCCCATTTTGCCACAAAAATGATTGCATATACAGACCCGCTCCTCTAGATTATTAATGCCTTTGGTACTTAAAACTCTCCCTTTTGGATAATTTTTTTTTTTAATTCATTCATTTTTGCAACACAGTAGACACTCAAATATACAATTACAGACATAAAGACACTAAAAACATACAAATTCCTTCTCACAGTGGGTTACTTTTGCTACTATGGCCTGTGCAGCCAATTTTATAATTAAACAGATAAAAGAAAATAATAAACCAGTATTCCTATTTTAGTTATATATACAAAATCAGTTCAAAAATATTTTCAACTCATCCAGGCCCTTTATCAAACGGTGTATTCTTAAGTTTTTGAATTGCAGCATACTTTTTATCCACAAGAAATTTTAACTTCAAAATGACATAATAGATCCTATTAAGGCGTTAGGTTTCCTTTACTCTGCATCAACAAATAAAGATTGTATTGTTTTACATAATAAAATTATAAAATTTATAGCTTTATTATTAATAGACAATGGAATTTCCCTAATATAATATTTGACACATTAAAACCAACCTCTTCCTGACGTTTTTCTGTATATATGAGAGACTCAAATCATTCCCACAATGTTTGGGTTTTAACACATGAAGTAAAAGACATGGATCATCTGTCTCAACATTATTTGTACAAAATCTAAACACAGTCCCATTAGTTTTAACATTCAATTTTTTCAAGTAAATATCCAACCAGGAATGGATTCTGGTGTAAAATTCTAAACTGTAACCATTGCCAACAGAAGATCAGTAGTTTTTTGAACAAATTTTAAAATACTCCTTGTACTTTGAAATATCACCCACTCCATAATGGAGCATACATTCAGTCTTCCACTCTGGGCCCCCAAGGAAGTTGGGATAATCTTCTTTTTCATTCAAAATATTGTAAATAATTTTAGAACATTTTTCATGCAAACAAAACAGGTTCAAAAATACAGGCAATACATGGATTAATATTTGTTTAAGTTGAATGTCTATCAATAGTTAATACTTCTTAAATAATGTTGACATTGCAGAAATGATGCCTTGTATTTCATTACACATACACCCTTGGGAGATTGTTATAAGCGCCATTTGAAACTTTTCCTAAGGTTAAGACGTACAGTCAGAGTCAAAAAAATCTTGAACAATTCTAATTCCTTTTCATACCAATTCTTAATAACCAGACTGGTTTTCCAGCTATTTTAAATTTAGAATTATACCGACACTGGAATTATCTTTGAATAATTGTTTTTTGACATTTGGAAGATTCTTGGACTTGTCTTCAAATACAAAAACCTTAAGCCATTAAAAACATCCTTCCAAAATGCTCATTTTTTTCCTTGCAAAACCCATTCTTCAATAAATATCTCCAAAATCATATACTTCATAAGAATATTCATTTCCATACACAGCACAAAATATTAATCCAAGAATTTATGACAATCTGACTTAGTAAGCCTTTTAATCCATGAGCATCTTCAGGGATATAATTAAAGTTGGTTTATACCTACATCTTATACACTGATAAGATATGTCTTGGGTTATTACGACCTCTTGGACTTTATCTACACTAGACTTCCACAAGAATTCGAATAAAATTTTGGCATAAATATTGAAATTGTCCTCCTTTTTAGGAGTAGGAACGACAGATATGAACAAATGATTTAATTTTGGCAAATAAGCAAGGTTTAAATCACAGTGACCCGACCAATAGGAGTAATTGAATTCTCTCCTCCACTGTTTAATCAGAGCAACAATTTTAGGAATTTGGAGTCCAAAAATTTAAAATCTTCAATTTTCTCGATCAAAGACATTAATACCTAATAAATTAAAGGTTTGTTGATCACCCAATCTATTTCCCATCTTGGTAATGGTGGAAAACTTGGTTCAGAATTTTTTTTTGCAAACCAAATCAAACAATTTTAGTTTTTAGGAGTATTGTGAAACCATCAAGGGCTAGTGGGGAAGTATTCATCTGCATATATTGTGATAACCTTATGTTTCAGTGTTTTTTTATACATATATCCTTTATATACCTTTGTTTTGTCTTAATTAACTATTGGCAAGATATTTCGGCCAGCATAAATATGAATAAATATGGCTGGCAATAGGGTCCCCCTGTCTACACCCCCTCTTTTGTATGTCGAACTGTTCTGATAAAAATCCACTCTGTAAAATTGAAGCCTCTGAAATTTGAGTTTAAAATCTTTATCCACTTGGAATAAAGTTTCCCCAAAACCAAAATAGTATAACACCTTATAAATGAAAGACATGCATGAGTCAAAGGCCTTCTCAAATCATGAAGTACTAGATGACCTGGATATTGTTTCCTTTCAGTGTAATGCATACATGTCATAAATAAATCGAGTATTCTCTCCCTATATTAATCTTCCTTCAAAAACCCAGACTGTGTATCATATATTAAATAATTCCAAAACTTTTTTTTATTCTGAGTAGCTAAGACAACGCAGAATATAATTGTTGTATAGTACCATTTAAAAGTGTAAATTGGCCTCCAATTGTTATAAAACTGTCTTGGCTTGTCACCTTTAGGTAAACAAGAAATAATTCCTAGTCTTTGTGAAGTAGGGAAGTTTCCTCTTACAAAAATACAATTTATGGCTCTTTACAACATAAATATTTTAATATCATTCCAAAAAAAATTGAAGAATTCTGTTGTGTAACCATCGGCTACTCTAGGAAGATTTTGTTATTTTTTCATGTTATTTTTTAGTACAATTAAGAACCTCTCCTCTAATAATTTCACCCCTCCAGATTGTGGATAATGCCTGTCTAACTTAACGGAGAATATGATAATCAGAGATGGGATGTTCTCCCAAATCATCATTGATTAAATTGTGAATCATTAATTTGTGTATTAAAGTTTCTAGTTTCGTAAAATAAATTTAACATTGTCCAATATCTCATGATTGTTTTTGTATATAATCTGTTTTAGAATTCCCAACACATCGCTTACTTTTTTAAAGTTATTTGTTTAAATAATTCCTAGAAATTCGAGACCTACAAAAGTACTTCGAAGGTTTCCTCCCCTTCCCCTATCCAGGCGAGCACGAGATCTTATCATATGGACCCTTGTAACTTTAGTTTTGCTAATATTTTTCAAAGAGCTGCTCTCTTTCCTCGATCAAGAAGAGTATATTCAATAGGTTGATTCAGTCTCCAAACGCCTCAATTTCTTCTAAAATCAGGCTTTTTTTTCCTTTGTCGTTTCCCTTGTTCCCCTTTTCTTTATAAGGCCGAGTAATGATCTAATAGTAACTTCCCTAATTTCCATCCATTAAAACCTCAGACAAATAAACTTTCAATCCAATTGCCATTTTGGCATTGAAAATTCATACCTCCTAATTCAATACAAATATTGACTACTTATAGACCTGAATAGTTTCTTTGACCTTCATAACATAATCTTTATAATCTTTGATAATTTTTTGATATGTAACTTAAAGCCCCAGTCTCACTGTCACGTTTTTCGGCGTGCTAGGTTTTCACTATGTTTGGAAAACGTCCACGTTTTCTGTGGGACAAATTTATTTGCGTTGCGCCGTTTTAAATTGTGGTAACGTTTTACTAGGTTTTACTAGGTTTTCGTTACGTTTGCTTACGTTTTACTACTGTAGCGCTAGGGATTATCCGGTTTCTCTACATGAGCTTCATGTTGCCTTTTACAAGGTTTTGACATTCTATACACAGAAAATTGTACAGAAATACATCACGTATAGAACAAACAGATTGTATACACCGACTACGTTTTAACAAAACACACAGAAAATAAGGTTTTAGTACGGTTTGAGCCAAGGTCTACTACGTTTTTA
>CAJDSM010016132.1:0-14247 GCA_903981925.1 Ostrea lurida
GTTATTTTCTGAGGCATTTCCACCGTGACAGTATATTAATGTAAATCCAAAATGTACCATTTTCTTGAAATTTAATGTAGCAAGAAGAGCGATGTTACTCCGCATTTAATGGAACATGGCGAATAAATATGGCGTTGTTCCAGAGGAAGTTCTAAACACACACTACAGTATCCGCCTTACCGGAAACCACGCATCCTTAAACTCTGGGCACACCGTGTCAAATTTTTATTCTATATAGTATGTAATGATTATAGGGAATTACGGGTACTTTGGTACAGTTGGGTCAAAAAATTATTGCTGGGAGTAGGGGGCTTGGAACTTTATCAGTTTCATTTAGTAAGCGGGAAAGACAATATGATATCAAGCAGTCTCTCCTCTATACCAGCATATCTCTAACTTAGAGGAGATACAACATTGATATAATTTGTTCATCAGATAGTACTAGTATATACATGTATAAGATTGATTGATTTGTATGTTGTTTAACGTACGCCGTCAACTTCATATGGAGACGTCACCTCTTGTCGTTGAAGAAACCTGTAACATTTAGGCCCTATGCTCGGCGCCATCTGCGCTTTTGAGCAGCGAGATCTTTATCGTGGCCACATCTGCTGTGAAACGGATCCCTCGGTTTTTGCGGTATTCATCCGAATGAATGTAATGCTCTACGACAAGCAAGGCGAGGAACCTATTCTAATCCAGATCCAACACGGGGGGGGGGGGGGGGGTGAATATATTACGATATAGTTTCAAAAACTAGAATATGCGTGTTGCTTTGCGTTAGAAATTTTTCATGTCCGGTAATAAATGTATATACATGAAGAAATCTATTTCGTCTTAAAATTAAAGCGATACAAGCTGTTAACTGACGGCATTTTTTCAAGTACACAGATATTGCATAAGTTAACTCCTACCGATATGACTAATTATTAATTAATTAATATCGGTGAAAATTTTCACAAATATAAACATTAAAATATTGATTGAGAGCATATCTTGAATGAGCGTTTTGAATAACCCGCAATAGCCTCATATTCGCCAATGACAATGGGAACGAAAACCGATTGTCCGAACATAAGGGTTGCGGACGTCAAGGTTATACACAACAGATAGAAACAAGAACGTATGTTTTGAAATACTGCATCATGTCATGAATGACTATGAAGTACTGATATGTGTAACAAAGTAATTGTTACGCAAATGTGCACTTTAATAAAACTTTGTAATTTATAATTTTCTTTGCAATTGGAATGTTAATCTGACACGTGTGTAACACGTGTTTTTCTTCCGCGATATTCCCGAACTGGTGACCTCTGAGGTCATTGCGTTCGGAGATGACGAACAAGAATTAGTGACGGGATGTCCAGTTAATTCAATGAATCGACATTTTTCTGCTGATTTTTGACGCGGTTTACTGCTTCAAAATCAACTCTGATTCAATGAATATTTACATATTCTCAATCACAAAATATGTCTATCTCTATTTGTTATTTTATTTTACAAAATTTATTTGCCGTAGTTCAGCTTGTATTGCTTTAATAAAAGCAGAATATGTTGAAAGTAAATGATGCTGCATAATAGCATACTTGCTCCAATACCACAATATGAGTAGGCCTGTATCTTTGGCTCGATTTTATCTTCTCTGATAAGAAAGCTTGTGTTTGGATATTCGCTTTATTTCGTCTAGATGCTAAGTATAATAGCTAGAAGTCAGGGGGCGGATCAGGAATTCTGGTTAAGGGGCGGCGTGGAATTTTTTTTCAGAGGCAGGGGGTCTGGGGGCGCCTTAGGGCCCCTAGTGGGTCCAGGGCAAGCCTGGTGGGGGTCCAGGGGCGAAGTCCCCGGAAGCTCCTGAATTTAGTTGATTTTAGGAGTAAAATTTACCATATAATTACCCTCATTAGATGAAGTTACAACGCTCCCAGGGCCGTAACCAGGATTTCCATTTGGGGGGAGGGGGGATGCACAAGACTAAGGTATACGGATTTAAAGGCTGCTAGTCAGGTCCACAGGGGGTCCAGGGGGCGAAGCCCCCGGAAGCTAAGAAATTTTAGCATTTTCATTTGCGTCTGGGGGTGTTTTAAAGCCCCTAGAGGATCCAGGATGGGCCCTGGTAGGGGGTCCAGGGGGCGAAGCCCCGGAAGTTGAGAAATTTTAGGCATTTTCATTGCGTTGGGGGTGTTTTTAAGGCCCTAGAGGATTCAGAATGGGTTCTGGTAGGGGGTCCAGGGGCGAAGCCCCCAGAAGCCGAGAGGTTTTAGCATCTTCAGTTAAAATGGGGGGTGCACGGGACAGCACCCCACTGGTTTACAGCCTTGCTTTCTTACAAGCTAATGACAGGCAGGTAAATTATTGACCAGAGATATTTGCACATTATAAATGTGGTATATATATCCCCAGTACCCTATTAATCTTTGAAAATTTTAGGGGGGCGTGTCCTCCCACGCCCCCTCTAAATCTGCCAGTGTATCGTGCGCGCTGCGCTGTGTCTCTCTCTCGTTATCCCTCCATTCACTATCTTCTCTCTTGCGTCTTTTCTCTTCTCTCTCCTCTCTCTCTGCTCTCTCTCTCTCTCTTCTCTCCTCTCTCTCTCTCTCTCTCTCTCTCTCTTCTTCTGCGCTGTTGTCTCTCTCTCGTTATCCTCCATTTCACTATCTTCTCTCTCTCTCTCTCTTCTCTCTCTCTTCTCTCTCTCTCTCTCTCTCTCTCTCTCTCTTCTCTCTTTTTTTTTTTTTTTTTTTTTTTTTTAGGGGGGGCGTACGCCGGTACGCCTTTCCTTGAATCCGCGCCTGGAAGTTTTCTATGGTTATTTCTAATTACTGTTTTCTTGTTATAAAATATTAAGTGCATACAAATAGTTGTGTACTTCAAAGCAGCATGTTTTCGAGCAGGTAAGTGATAATGTTAATTGCAATAATGAATCAGCTTAGTAGATTTTGTTCCAGTAATCATATGTAATAATCAATCATACAAGTAGCATGATGTTTACTAACCCAACTTCACGTTATTCAGGTCGCATTAATAAAATTCTCACGAATTCTCGAAGGTCAAATCTCGAAGCAGCAATGGAATTTTAAATTAACATTTGCCGACAATCTTCCTCAAGTCCGAAATTTCTTCAATACGTGAAGATTGCTGATGAGGTAAAATGGCCGCTATCATGAAAAATCCAGGTCATATCAGTGGACTTCCGGTGACATGTTTGCTTTCAGCAATAACTACAGATGACTGATGAAGAAGGTTCAAAACCACTGATCCATGTTCAAGAACAAAATGCCGATGGCAGGACTTTAACAGAATCAAGAGTCTCCCAACATTATAAGAACGAGTAACATTGGATGTTTGTGGGTAACCAAAATTTTGCTGGTTCGTGGGGACGTAATTTCGTGGATAATTCATAAATAATGCGAACGGCATTATATTTATAAAGATTAAAAAGAACACAAGGCAACGCACGCGCAGCATCCCATCGCAACACAAGATTTTTAAACAATAATCAATTGTGACCTTTGACCTTGAAAATCAATAGGTTCACTCTCTCCATGGGCAACATTTGTGAAAGGTTTGATGATTCTCTGATTAATGCTGTGTCTACTATCTTGTTCACAAGGATTTTCGGCAATAAGTCAAAAGTGACCTTGACCTTTGACCTTAAAATCAAGAGAACATCACTCTCCATGAGGAACATTGGTGGAAGGTTTTTGATGATTCTCTGATGAATGCTGTTTTTCTATCTTTCTCACAAGGATTTTTGGCAATAGTCAAAAGTGACTTTGACCTTGAAAATCAATAGGGTTCATCCTCTCTCCATGGGCAACATTTGTGGAAGGTTTGATGATTCTCTGATGAATGCCCTTCTCCAATCTTGTTCACAAGGTTCCGGACACACACACATAGCACGCCAGCGATGCTATCTCCCCTCCGCAACTAGTTGCGAGGGGATTAAAACATGTTCTGTGGGAATGTTAATTCGTGGGTAAAAGTTATCCACGAAATCCACAATGATGATTCTACAGTATTTGTGTAGGTAGAACAAAGATGTAATTTGTAAAACGATTTATTTTCAAGTGTGAGACTATCTTTTGTTGGATTTATACATACGGGATTCAAACAACACGAGTGTATAATTTTTAAGATTTCATATCTACAATTTAACAAATATTTTTATTCAGGCTAGACGGAAGTTTATAACAAAAATACCATAAACCGATTTATCGATTGTTCTCAGCAGGTCAAACAATATAAATCAAAAGGTATCTAAATTTGGAAATACTAACTGTGCGTATTCAACGTAGGTCAAGTAAACAAATAAAGCAAGGGACACGACAGATTAAAGGTTAGACAAACGAATCACAATTTAGAATATAGTACATGTACATGTATTAGGATAATGTTCCAATCATTGGAAAGATTTAGAAATATTCTTGTGCTAAAAGTTCGCTAGATCTCTGTGCAGAATGGTTAAAACGATTTGCGTATATATATTTTAAAATTGTATTTCAAATCGCTCAGTGGTTAGAGCGTTCGTTTCGCAACTCGGAGGTCGTGAGTTCGAGCTCCGCTTGTCATTACCGCGTCAAACCTAAGACGTGAAAATAGGTAGTGATTGCTCCTTCGCCAAACGCTCGGCACTTAGAAGCGAGAATCACGGGTCTTTCGGATATCTATACTAACGGAGTGAAATTTTCTAGCCGACTTGCCGCTGAGCAGATAATCGTCAGGAATATTACGTAAAATAGATCGTTGGTGCATGTAATGTACTATGATTTCATATAGCAATTTACTTTCCGTGTCACCTTGTCCCGTACCTGATGTATTCAGCGGGCCGAGTTTTCCCAGTTCCGTTTAGGACCTGTGAGATTGGTTATTGTTTGTTGTCTTCGGCTTTTCATCATTGTAGGATGTAAACTTTGACATATGGTCTACACAAACATTCAAAATCGTTCGTCCTAATCATTTTTAACATATTGGTTTCGACTACCGATTTATCCCGTTTACCTGATAAAGACTATGGGCTCGCGGCGGGTGAGACCGGTCGACAGGGGATGCTTACTCCTCCTAGGCACCTGATCCCACCTCTGGTGTGTCTCTGTTTGTCCTACTCTTAATTCTGTATCACTTATAGGAGTTATGAGATTGATCTTCACCTTTTCACTCAAGCATTTAGAGTTTACAAACTCAGAAGTCGGCTTCTTTTGGTGTCCTATTTAAAATGAGATTACTCCATCAGTGTTAAAAATAATCAAACTATATAAAAATGCACTAGCTATATAATGCATGCATTTTTTTTTCTACAAAGCTGTCATATAATTATGAAATTTGCATACTCACAAATTTTGAAAATAGTGACGAGAAATGCATCCCTTTGAATCTTGTTTACCAATGAAAGTATGCATTTCTTTTTTTACATATATTTTTTTTTAATTTAATCGCTTCCCAGTGCTCAAAGTTCTGAAATAATTAATGCTTTTATGGTGATTATAGCAAGAGAAAAAGCAATAAATATGTTTAATGTTGGGTGTTTAACGAGGCTTCACAGGTTTTCTATCGAAAGTCTACAAACTGGAAGCCTTCGGCCAGTTTTTCTGCTTCGTCAGGCACTGCTGGTTAACTCTTTAAATAGAGGAATTCCAAGACTGAGCCCTTTTGCAATTAGCTTCCAAACAGGAAGACACTGTCATGACTGTGGCTCATTTTTCGCCCTCCGTGGGAAAACGAATCACGTTAAATTTATGATGGCTGGAAAGTTATAAACGTACCACATTTGCTTTGGTATCACCTCTATGATGGCCACCTACAGTTCCGATTTTGAACTCCTACTTGTGAAAAGCATTGCACTTTTGATATAAGTATTCCATAAAGATTGAAAAAGAGAAGTGTTTCATAAATACTAGTATCCGAAAGTGAAGAAACTTCTGCGATGGTTTAAAAATGACAACACGAATATTCTAAATGCATTGTTGTAAGAATATAACATTTCAAGGTAAAAGCAAGTTTATTGTCTTTTATCTGATATTTATTTTTTGATAGGCTTCTAGAAAAATCATTGTCAAAAAGAAGTGCAGAAGATAACTTGTAAGAACAAGTATTTGTCTTTCCCCTAACTCATTGAACATTAAAGGTATTTCAACGGTATATTCTCAACCTGATTTATTAATAACCGAGGTTTCGTGTAATGAGAGTTTCTTATAGATATTCTTGTCTGTTCAACTCAACGATTTAATCTTGAAGTGTTACTCAAAATACTAAAAGTATCATCAAAACTTTTCATTGAAGTTATTTATGGCAGCGTGTGTTCCATTATCAATAACAAAGACAACGACGGTAACGCTAGCTTTACCAGGTATAATAAAAACATGCATTCTCATTTATTTCAACTTATATACAATTTTTAGGCATTCTTAAATTCCATCATATTTTCATTAACTCGTCCACATCTACAATAAGGAATGTCGTATCGTTTCCTAATACTTTGTATGATAGCACTTCTACCATGGTCCACCTGTGGGAGATTTTCAATAAATCCGGGCCCTTGACGTCAAAAACCATTGTTGCGTCAAGGGGATTATTATAGATTTTATACCTGGGATGTTGGATATATGTCTCCTAAAGAAGTTTACAAACAACATGGTAATGTAAAGGCAAAGATAACGAACATTGATCAATCTCGTAAGTCCCAAATAGAATATAAATACAAAAGTAGGGCAAGCACGGACCCCTGGACACACCAGAGGTGGGATCAGGTACCTTGGAGGAGTAAGCATCCCCTGTTGACCGGTCACACCCGCCGTGAGCCCATAGTCTTGATCATGCAAACGGAGCAATCCGTAGTCAAATCGGTANAACGGAGCAATCCGTAGTCAAATCAGTATTTAAAACGGCTTAACAATTTCTATGAAACACCTGACTCAATGGTAAGTCATACTGGTAAACTAAATCGTTATAACGACCATAGAATTTACAAAATGCTGCCTATAAACGTGAATGTTCAAACCCCAATACTTATTTGTTTGTCGAAATTCCCTTCGGTCTCATGATATCGTTTGAATATATATACCTCGCACTTGATTTACCAACATTGTATTCGGGCTTCGATAGTCACTATGCAACAAAGTACCATGACCTCGATAGTTGTTCTTCAGCAAAATATCTTGACCTCGATAGTTATAGATACACCCCGTGGGGATCCGGGTTAGACTCTATAGGCCCCTAGTACCCCTTGCTTGTAAGAGACGACTATATGTAGGCCTAAAATTTGCAGCCCGTCACCGGCAATGATGACGTTACCATATGAGTGAAAAATTCTCAAGCGGAACGTTAAAGGCAAATATATAATCAATATACAATCAATCAATTAATATCGCAATATTACAGCTGACGTTGTTTATTGATATTGAATTAATTCAATATCCAATCGTATAATATGATCGTGGATTCATTCGCAAGACTTTAAAGGGCTGTCTATTAAAATTACCTCACCTTATAGATGAGATCATGCCGATAAACGGAAATTTACTGCTATAAAATCTAAAACAGAAGCGTGGAATGGCCGCGTTATATGAGCGGGAAAAGGGAGCGATTGTTAGGATTTCCGATATATTTCCATAACGTCTTGAGCATTTAAATAGAGAGCTCGTCATAGTCACTGATATTTATGACTGATTGCTGATCCGTGGCTCCAGGAATGTGCAACTGCAAGTCGTGAACAAATTACGGGACATCAAAGGCGCTTTCTTTACATAGTTAAAGGTTTAATCACCTGGTTCCATCGTTTTATATGCTGCAGCCCTAATTCTGATTCATATTCGTATGAATCCCATGCACGTCCCTCTGTTTTATGTTTGTCGAGAAGACAAGAAGGTTGTCTAAATCGTTTTGATAGGGTGTAGGTGGCTGACCCAGGAGCTATGTCGCGTGAGTTTTCGTAGGAAAGGGAGCCTCACCGTAATGGCACGCATCCGTTCGTCCGTCCCTCTTGCATCTATACGGTAATAAACGAGCTGCAAGTCTCATGGTAGACAGTGATAACTGATTGCATTGATTTTTTTTATCGGGGCTTCGCGAAGGAATGATCAACAAATACTTCTCTCCTTGATTGATGAATACGACTCTCGGCTTTTTATCACTTTATATAAGTTTTTGAGCAGATGCCCGGTTTTTTCTAAATCAATTACTGGTCCAAAGTTCATACCCCGGTCAATTTGTAGTATCTTTCATTTTTTGGATTTTCATATTGACGTCATTGCTAGATTACTTCATATTGGACCTTTATTTCCATTTACATTTTGAATTCGATCATTACTAGATTTGGACTTCAATCAATTATCAGGTTATCGTCTTTAAGCCGAATATCATCCAAAAATTTTATCATCTGTTTCAAAATATATTTACATAATAAAGCGTACTCCTAATACTAAACAAAGAATAAAAGCACAAAAACAATGTTTAATGACCCCCAAAACAAACTTCAAAACTAAACAATAACTAATTTTTAAAAAATATTGAAACGATGTAAAATTTTAAAAAGAAACCCCCTTAAAAGGAAAATACCTGTAGTATCAAGCACATTGCATATAGTGTTCAATTTTCTCGACAGTTACTTTCGAAATGACTTGTCATTACCCCATGTCAAAAGAGTGTTAAATGCATGTGCAAAAGACCAAAGTCATAGCCAGACGTCAAAGTCATGCAGGTAAGACTTATATATAGTTGGCACCATCCAAAAATAATTATCATAAACGGCATCCTGCCTTTGCTTTATACAGATCTGAACCTGGTAATATCGTTTATTTCATATTAACATGACAAAAAAAATTGAAATCGTCATGCAATAAATATGTCAAAATCTCTTAAAGAATTGCAGACAGAATGGGAGTTAACATTAAGAAAAGGATTCTGCATCTATGGGTTTTTTTTAAAAGTCAAATTACGTAATTTAATAGGATCTAGAAATATACAATGTATATATACTAATTGTGATGTATTTCCTGAAATGCTAATTGTTTCATAATTTTCTGACTTTTAAATTTCAAAATTTATCCTTAGTGGTTATTCAAGCAAGATCGAAATCGTTCATGAACAGAGTCTTTACCCTTGTTTTTATGCAATATTGCTTGGCAATTCGAATACGACCTAACTATGTAAGATTTTAGGTAAAACAGAGAACATGACGTTTATTTCATATTCACGTGTTCATTAGAGTTTTTCTGAAACTACCATGGATCCGGGTTTGTTTGGGGTTTTTTTTTACATCTACTTTCATTCATTCATATACTTTATTTCCCTCAAATGAGGATTATGCAATGAAATGCATACATTTACAAATAATACTTTAAAATTTTCAGGTAGAATTTAAACATTCATGAAAGTATATTTAGTAGTCTAGGTTTTATTTAATTTTCCACCTTTTTTGGTATTTGGCAGACATATTCGACAAAGCAGACAAGATCTCTCTCGCGCCTCGACACTCAACTGAAGTAAATTAACATACGTCCATCATGCTCTGCCCGTCATCCCGGGGATTCCGTGAGCGCGAGAAGATTCATCTTCAACACCTACACAAGCAGACGTTCTAAATCTACGATCACTGGCCTCCGGAAACGACATACGATAGACTAAATATAGACTCTGATGGTCCACATTCCATCAATGGTTTTCATCAACGCTAAAAAAATACGAAATCGCAATAACGCTAATTACATTTCGCCAACTATTTCTAGGACATGGGTGTTAGTAATAGGATTAATGTTAAACTAATTGCAAGAGCTATTATATGTACAAACTTTTGTTCATTAATTTTAGCGATCCATCTATCATCCCCTGTGAATAATTCTGCTGAGATAGACAGTTTTTTATTTTGCTTTCTGAAGTGATAGACCCGTGTATTTCATGCACTACTAGCATGACCATATGGCCGAATGGTTTATAATCATATAGTTTATTATCATATGTTCCTTGTAGTTTATTTTTAGTACTTGCAGCTAAGTGAAGTATTAGGATTTTATTCATTTTTTGGCGAGCAAGTGAAATGATTATTTGTATATTCTGTTCATATCTGTTCAAGTTCAGAGGGAAAAAAATCCGCGGAAATTTTAAATACTGTAAAGGTTCAGAAAATCAACATAATATAATACGGCTAAACCTCAGCAGTTAAATACAAATGTATGTAGTCTGAACTATTATAGGTGACATTTGTTGAGAATTTACATGTAGATATGCATCGTTTCCTCTCATTAACCTTTACATGTTCGTAAGTAGGTGAATTTGACAGTATTTGGTTGTACATATAATGACAGAAAACACACACACACACACACGAATCAAATTAAGCGACGGTTTGCGATGAGAAAACTTGGAATCGTTACTTTGAAATTGGCTGACAATTAATTAGCAAGTTCCCCCATAAACTGCACAATTACCAAAGTTAAAAAGTGAACATTCCCATGATGCAATTTATGATGCATAGTATAACTGTCAGGTGATTCATATTTACAAGCCTAATGGTGTGCAAATATTTGTGTTTTCCCGCCTAAATGTTGTTCGTTGTCAAAAGAAAGTGACTGAATTGCGTCAAAATATTACTCCTTTTTGTGGTTTTGAAGGTCACAGTATCTTTGTAAGATGTGGAGAATGTTCACACAAATTATCGGAAGTAAATTCCCACTTGTCAGAGGTTTTCTTTGAAAATCCAAAAATATTTATGGCATGCGTAACCAATTGTTACGTAATCATATATTTTTGCAGAGTCTTATTGTTTCATATACACGTGGACAGTGGAGTTTTATTTTTTAGTGTTTTCCTATAATAGTCTGCTTCATCGGAAACGACGAGCGCCAAAACAAATGATAGAAGGTGTGAATGATTTAACAACCCTAACAGTTAACAAGGATGTAAACAAAAACTTTTTAAGAAAGGTGAACGTGTAGTAAAGCATCCGTATGACTTCCAGTCGTGGGATATCTTAGCCATCTGACGTCAGCAGAGAATCTGACCAATCACTGTAGTGCAACACTACTTGGTCACCATAAATCACACATGAGGTCGTTTTCTTTGTTTTAATCTATTAAATAATTTTCATTATCGGTCTATCCCTAGGTAATCTGTTGCGTAATACGTAGTACATCATTCATTATGAACAAAAAAGAAAGTGAATGGACATAACTATAATTAATATTATTTATATTTTCATTACCTACGCCAAGGAGATTATACAATCGGAGGCGTTAATTTGTTTGTAGATTTATTTTCTGTCAGCAACTTCGCGCAAAAACTAATGGTCAGATCGCTTTGACTGTATCTTTGGTCTAATAAGGACCCAAAAAAGTTTGGTGGCGATCCGGGTCCTGTAACCATGGCAGAGGTCAGAATCCCTGATTGTTCTTGTTTTATATAAACTTACGGGATAATTATATAAGAATGTAAAAATGGAGAGAAAATAAATTGTTTTTTTTTACATAATGAGTTCTTTTAATTGCCACTTTCTCACATTTCCACGAAAGCAAGCCGCATCTTGTAAACCTACCCTCCAAAAACTGATTCTCAAAATTTTCCACTCATACCATACGTGGAGAAAGACACGAATTCACGGCACACATTTGTCTTAGCATCGCTGGAAGTTTCGTTGTTAATTGATTAATTACTCCACCTCTTGCCGGGGGAAACTCTTATTTTCAAACCTTTTCAGTCACGCCTATCCGTCACTACAGGTCGTGTTAACCGCACAATGGTTGCGTCGATACATCTTTAACGTAGTTAATTGGTTTTTTGGACAGGTCTCTTGATTCTTGTGTATAAATGTATATGTATTTCCTCCAAAGGGACTTCTAGACACAATAAATAACTTCAAGGATCAATATGTGCTGTGATTTTTCACTTTCAACAAAATCTATATATATTTGAAAATATCACTTGATTTCATTTTCATTAAAATTGAATTCATCAACCATCAATTGATACGTTCATGCTCAAAGGATAGACAAATGAAACTTGTTGCAATCCTTCAAATAACCTTAATTCAATATAAAGCCTTTCTATTTTTATATGTGCAGTGTCAGTCTCTTTTTTTATTTTACTGCATGCATGTGGATTAAGCAACACTAATAAGTTTCTCTGATCCTTTTGTCATGTTAACACTCATCATTTTAATCCAAAATATCCCTACGTGTAACCAAGACTTTCAGCTTTTATTCCCTTAATTAATTTTAATAAAAGGAAATTTTAATCTTAGATAAGATGCTTTTGTTCCAATATTTCTATCAATATCATACGGTTAATATTGTATCTTGTACTAATATGCTTATCAAGGTCACAGAGAGGGCTATAGTAGGTTGTTGCCTGCTGCCCAATCCTATTCACTGTTTGTGAATAAAATTATTATAAACTAATGTTACAGAGTTAACATTCTAACTTGTACTTACATTTCTATCTACTCTGGTACTATAATGTGTTTTGTACTAATATTTTATCTACTCTGGCACTACTATGTATCTTGTACTAATATTTCTATCTATTCTGGCACTACTATGTATCTTGTACTGATATTTCTATCTACACTGGTACTATAATGTGTCTTGCACTAATATTTCTATCTATTTTGGTACTATAATGTGTTTTGTACTAATATTTTATCTACTCTGGCACTACTATGTATCTTGTACTAATATTTCTATCTATTCTGGTACTATAATGTGTGTTGTACTAACACTTCTCTCTATTCCACACAATGGTAGGTACTATATTGTGTCTTGTACTAATAAGTCTGTCTATCGTCTAAAAGAATTTCGAATAAGTAAAATGAGAAATAATCGCAATTTTACGCACACTTGCCCATTTAGAATTCATATGCATGGTAAAAATATTCTCTCATAATTTTCTCCAGCAGCGACAAACTCGGAACAAAATTGTTTTACGACTAAAGCGCACACCAACTACAATAACATCGTCACTAACAAAAACTGCAGCACAACCATCAGCAACACCAACTACAAATAACATCGTCACTAACAAAAACTGCAGCACCACCAACTACAATAACATCATCTCTAAAACAGCAGCACAACCATCAGCAACACCAACTACAATAACATCGTCACTAACAAAAACTGCAGCACAACCAAAAGCAACAACAAACAAACCAAAACACCATGCAACATAGGAAAATTAACAAAGAAGCCTTGTGTGTCCGAAGAACATCGCAATGGATGGTATCAATATGATTAAGGAATGAGTGCGCATCGTGAGGCTACTCTTAGAAACAGTGGGAACTTGGGGGATAATGAATCCAAGTACATATAGATATCACCGCATGCACACATTGTTTTTATTTCTTCCATGATACATACAAATAAAATCTATATTCTTTATATCTATATATTGTAGCTCGGCCTTTTTTTTCTATATCTTTTTTTAATATTATGTTTTTATCTTTGTATGGAATGATAGGCTAAATAAAAGCAAGTATTTCTTAATGATAAACAACGATAAATCGAAACTTGACTACACTTTATGTACGTGTATGTATCTAATACAATTAAGTATCCGTTATACATTTCTGATCCATAAGCAATAGAGTGGGACTCTTATTAACACGAAGCCAATTAACGAAAGGAAGTCGCTTATAACGAGCTACAAGTCAGACAAAATCTTTGTAATTCAATTCGGATTTAGATGAGATAGGATATAGAATAAAGTAGCACAAACATGAATTTAAAAGATGGAGCAACTGCTTAGTATGGTCACCTGCAGTAGATAGTGTATTCACAAATAGACTAACATTACAGGTCCACGTAACAAGAGCCCGTAACTAACCTATCATCAAAAGGAACGTTTTTAATCGGTAACAAGAGATTCGTTTTTCAATTCGATTCCACACGGTTGGTGGAGGAACATATGCTATGAAAAAGTAAAGTAAACAAACAGTGATCACTCTCGTAAGTCCCAAATAGAATACAAAATAAAAGTTGGGCAAACACGGACCCCTGGACACACCAAATGTGGGATCTGGTGCCTAGGAGGAGTAAGCACCCCCTGTCGATTGGTCATCACACCCGCCGTGAGCCCATTGTCGTGATAAGGTAAACGGAGCAATCCGTAGTCAAAATCAGTATAAGGAAACGCTTAACAATTGCTATGAAACACGTCAGACACCATTTGACCCAATGCCAGATTGTATGGGCAAACTAGATCGTTATAACGACTATTGAATTTGCAACCTATTTTCTCGAAATTTGATTCCAATAAAAATACTAG
>CAJDSM010016132.1:30475-41004 GCA_903981925.1 Ostrea lurida
ATAGTAATAAATGCATACAAGACGAAAGAAAACCAATTGATCACTTCGCTCAAGGCAATTCAAGTTTGCCCGAAAATCATCTCGACGTTAACATTGTGTCAACGCAGGTTACAAAGGTAACGCCTGGCAATTGATCCCTCCAGTAAGTTTTCCTCCAAATTTGTAACACCGCATCTTGAAGTTCAGTCATGAGATAGTCCTTTGTATGATTTTCTGTTACAATTTTACAGGTGAGAATTTGATACCCGGTGACTAATTTTTACACAAATAGTGGTAATACATTCAGTGTTCCACTTCTGATGACATTTGATATGTCGGGAAATCAATAGTGGACATGCGATCCTTATCCAGATTTTATCACTAATGATTTATCTACTGGGTTTCCATGTCATCCATGCATTACATCAAAGAAACTTTGTGTGTGTTTTTTAAATTTGTTATTAAAGTCTTCTTTTTTTAAGTGTTTGTCTTTAGTTGTTTTTTTTTAACTTGTCAATTGGAAAAAGCAACCCAAATGGTTTCCTTAACTTTTGTCAATTAAAAAGAAACAACCTAAATCTGCTAATTGCAGTGACTTAGGCTGGTAACTTTGTGATGTGCATCGACCACTATAACATGTATTGTTCTTCTACCAAACTACGTCTGAATGTTGTCCTTGCGTTTTCCACGGTCACGTGACTGTAAACGCATCGACAAGACAATCACTGAATAATACTGTACATTGAGTAGTATTTGACTATAGTGCTCAGCTGTAACAATGTTCGTTGAAAGTATTAATTGAAAAACAGCTCTGTGTTTTAAGGAAGGTACAAGGTTCATTCGTTTGATTCTTTGGGGTCGAACACGGGTCTAAATTTTGGTCCAAACCCCTTTCCAAAGCTAAAAGCGTGATTTTATTCCGTCATTTTGTCTGGAACCCTGTTATGATAGTCATTTCAAGNCAAGCTAAAAGTGTTATTTTATTCCGCCATCTTATCTGGAACCCTGTTATGATAGTCATTTCAAGCTCGTTGTTATTAAAATAAACAATGGGAAAATAGAAATACCCTGGTTTTTTCATGATTGTCTTGCGGTCATCCTCACCGAAAAAATATTTTTATGTCAAAACCATGCTAAATTTATCGTATCAACTTTCTTTCCCAGTTTACTTACAAGAGGATCTTGCATGTATAATTGATTCGTGTGTTTGCCTGCCATGACGTAGGACTGAATTATTTTTAAACCGCAGTATTTTATTTATATTTGAACACTAATTCAAAACTTCAAAGACTAGCCACAACGTAACTTCCTCGGGGAGAGTTGGTTTGCCTTTTGAGAGTGTTGGGGTATTGAGCTCTTTGGTGCTAATCTGGCTATAGGTCAGAGCAGTGATTTTAAAATAAGTGGGCAATGTTTCAGGCAAACCGGACGTTAATAATTGAGCTGCGTTTATCATAGTCAGGCTGTAGTACGCCGAAGAATTATTACTGTTGGGAGAAGGGGGCTTAGGAACTGCAAAAGTCCATAAACGAAGAAAAGACTCCAGTAAAAAACAGCCTTTGGGAAGTTGCATGCATCATTGATAACAATGCACTACAGATAACACCCCCCCCCCCCCCCCTCCCAAAAAAATTGCATTGAAATTCTACTGAAGTAATTCTCAGTGTCATATGATCACCAAGCCTAATGTAAATTTCAATTTCTGGAGGGGCGGATCCAAATCTATCGACAAAGAACTAAGCGACTCTAGCTCTATACATGTAGATGGTTATTTTTCCCGCCCATGAATGGAGGAATGTAGCCCCCAAAATTACACAAAATAACCTATTTTTACTCTCTGACTAAATTACAAACCCTCTCTGGATCCGCCACTGAAGTCACATTCTACATATTCATTAGATCAATCAATTTGGACCCACGCATGACCCATCGATACCGATAACTCTGTTTGAACCAATTCTTTGCATCGATTTTTAATCAACGTCTCTCAAATGTGAGAGAATGAGATATAAATCTATATACTAATTTTCAAGGATATACAATTCAAATTAATATTTAATAGGGATATCTAAAATAAGATCGCCTTAAAGGGTTGTGAAAGGTTGTGTAATATTAAATATAGCACTACAAACGCGTGCGTTCTGATATCAAATTCACTACACAATCATTATTTATGCTTAAATGTTAGATGATATTCAGATTTTGAAAAAAAGGATATTGGAGTAATTAAGTTTATTTGATGTGATATAAATTGCAGCAGGAAACAAATATTAAATAACACAAAAAGTGCAATATATGAAAAGTCGTTATGAAAATCGGCATTGTTTGGAATAAAATGAAGTTTTTTTGTAAAATGGTGCTCAAATTCTGTAACTTTATAAACTTGTGTTTGTACAACCCAGAATATTGTCTGACTGTACAGAAAAATCGGGCCATGAAGTGGAGAGACTTCTTTGGAGAAAACGGTATTTCTGATTTTGATAGCAAACTTTTCATTACAAGTGGTATTTTTTCCCCATATAATGTCTTAGAAGCATTATCATCAAGTTGAACAATTACACACAGCTTTTCTGCCAGGTTTTCTTTGGACACGAGTCTGTTACACTGCAAGAGTACATGTATATGTCCCTATTCACTCGTGTTTCCAGCACTCTAGCAAACGTTACGGTAGCATTTTCTTATGCACTAGTTCAACAATCATAAGGTTCTTAGAGTTTTACAGACCTAATCAAAATATTCATTCGTGTAGTACCCATGTTAGTTTTAAGAATTTCAGATCTAACGTATTCAGGGTTCGAACTTTTATATCATATGGATGGTACTTGCTTGTTACTTCTGATATTTTTTTTTCATTAGAAGTCAAGGCACTAAGATCAATTACTGTATATCAAATCTTTTCACTTCCATGTGTTAGTAAAACGGAAATGGAAGTAAGATATCTAATATCCAAACTAAATAATTAATAAATCAAATTGCTCAATAATGCATAAAGTCAATAATCAATGAATAATGAGATCTTAACATTTCGTGCTTTTCGCTGCAGATCATTTTACAAATTCACGGGTCATTTTAATATATTAGTTATATAAATTGGCGAAGTTAACATTGTGTTAATCGTAAGCATAACCCCCACCACCAAAAAACCATATACAAAGTCGAGTGATAGGGACAACACGGAACCTCCGACAAAAGCGAAGGTAGGATACAGGTGCCATGATGGAGTAAGCATCCTCTGATGACTGGTCACACCCGCCGTGAGCCCTTAGTCGAAATAAAATAAACGGGGTTACCGTCGTCAAATCTAGTAGGAAAATGACATTCTAACAAGGGTATGAAACAAATCAATCAACATATGACTTAGTGATAATTTGTAATCACAAACAAAGTCATTATAGCGACCGTAGAATGAAACCTTCAGGTTACACTAGACATTTTGTTAGCCATGAGATGAAGCTGAATTCATTACTCACTCCTCAGAAGTGACCATGTAGTATTCGACGCGTTAACATTAAAAAGAAAAAGAAAAGAACTTGTATAGGTTGGAAAGTTTCATGAAAGTTAAATGTATCTGAAAAGAATATGACTTTATTTTTTTTCCTTCAATCTTTACTTTGTGTGTATTATTTGAGTAGTAGGTTTTTAGTGATTACCAGCGTTCCTGTTGTAACGTCCATGGAATTGCGGATTACAAAGCGACACGAACAGGAAAGACAAAATTACATAGAACGCTTAATAATACGGAACTTGATTTTCTGGGTTGGGCTTTTTTTCGCCATATTTAAAGTATATTAATTTTAGGCAATATATGTGTGTGTTCTTTAGACGAAAAAAAAATAGACCAATATATTTCATTTCACTCAGATAATGAATGAAAGTTAAACATTCAAATTGTATAATAAACACTCCCTGTCACGCGAACAAACAAGAAATCATGTTGAAGCAATTGTGCATGTTATATTATTAGTGAAAAGCGTGAAATTTAAGGATTTGGTTTAAATAATGGATTTTCTCTTCTATTGATCGACTTGGTTAATGTATATCTTTTAATCTTTTTTGCAAGAGACATTCTTGAATGTTTGGAATGTTAAAGGGCCCATTGTTTGAAGAGATTTAACATGATGAAGATGTAATTAGAAAAAGATTACTAAATCACAACGAAAATGAATAACACAATAGCTGAAGGCACGAACAACCTCCCAACGTGAATTCACATTTTAATAAACCGAAGAAAAATGAATAATGAGCCCGATCTTTACATATGCTGTGAAGAAACTGAAAACCAACACTACCTTAACAAATGCATGGTGTCGTTTTACTCTGCGATGAAGGTGGTTTATGTGATAATTATTTAACATTTTAGAAACTTCTGATAAGGATCTTATCACACAGATCAGTAAAGATCATGATTCTTCTGCAGGGTTTAAAATATCCCCCTGTATCCAATTGTTACCTTCTCTATTTTACACAGTAACGTTTTTTTCTGTAATTTGTCATCCTCAATTTAATTGAAGCCTGACAAGTTTCTGAACCCTTGAGCAAACAATTGTATCGTAACTTCATACATATAAAAAGTATCGTATTCCTATGGAAAGTTTTATAGAAAAAAATTAAATCTTTAAAAATATAGTATTAACCCACGACGTTTTCTGGATAGAACAGTTAACCATCGCACGCGCAATATTTTATAAAATGGATATCATATAAAAGTTCGGAATATATGAATTTTTTTTTTTCTATTTTATTTATTCATTATTTTTTTTTATTTTATTTTATTTAATTTATTTTTTTTTGTTTGGTGTATATACTAAATGTACTTGGAAACTGCTGAGATCGCCGAGGTTTTTGTTCGCTTACACATATTGGGAATTTACTTTTTAGACAGTTAACCAGTGATATTTATCAAAATTTCGATGTGTGCTGAAAAATAGAAAAGTTATATAATATTTAAGGACACGACCCACTTTAGCATAGCCCTTGTTTCAAACAGACAGTATTGAAATGGCATGTCAAATGTTGCAATATTTGATCGCTACCATTTGATTTCTAAGGTGTATATATTTATATTCCATACTTTTACGCTGGATATTCTCGGATTATTGTAACTTTACCTATATAATTATTTTAGTATTTTGTGTTTGCTTTGTGCACTTTTTCTTTGTTTCATTTTACATTTTCTTATTGCATATATCATAAATATACATTAACAAGATGTATCTACACTGCACGATTTTTCATTTTTATTCTCCATTTGTTAAATTGTTTTGGGCAACAGTCTATGTATATCTATTTTGCCCACTAAGAACATATAATACGTAAACAAGATCAAAGAAATGTAACAGTATAGTCCATAATAATTTCCAAATACATTATCTATACCGTGAGTGCTAAATAAATTATCCAAAAAAAAAATTATATAAAAATAAAATTTAAAAAAATGTACGTACTTAAACTTGCAAACTTGCTATATTTGCATAGAACAAATGAATGGCACATGTACCATTTAAGTTCAATTACTTAATTTGTACATGCATTTGTATAGAATTTGGAGAAAAGCCACAATTACTAAAAGAAATAAAAATTATTTTAAAATGTATCGTAATGTTAAAAAAAAATATATCGTAGTCTTTAAAAAAAATCCTGTATCATGGCTTCAACACAGGTGTCAATTTAATAGATCTGGCAAAATATTGGTTAACCATTTCCGATTCACTTTAACATTTGTTTGCTATACAAGTGTGCATCAGAGGATTATTTAAGTAATCAAATTACCCATAATTATTTTCTTTTGTACCAAATCCGCTAAGAACGCTTTTATCATTATCTAATTACATTAATGTTATTTCTGCCGATGGGAAATTCTAAAAACTTTAGATGTTTCGGAAGTTATTTTTGGACAGAAGAAAGTTTTTGCATGTACGCATTATCAACACAATACACATTTAAACTTCCGAATGCATTATCTGCTTATAAAAGCAACTGATTAAAAGTCTGATGAAGCTTAAGCTTATTTATCTTGTTGTTAAATAGATTTAATTTGGCAAGGACTTGACGAGTGTAAATCGAGACGAAATACCTCATTCGCCCAATAAAAGTTTAGGGACAATCAAAACTCAAATGTTTTCAAATTAAATGGTAGATCCCGGCATTATGACGTGCCACGCCCGATCGATAAGAAAAGAGATAAGTTAAAAGATAGGTCTTTGATGCCTTAATAGATCAAACCATGACCCGCATATTATATAGATATTGAATTACACTATTATGAAGTTAAGTAGTCTTTTCAAAACAAAATACATGATTGCAACATTTGTCAAGCGGATGTCTTTCAAGAAAAAAAAAATTATTCTGTCTTTTGCCACCCATTGTACAACATTCTTCCTATGGCAGATAGCAGTGTTTTGATATTCAATACTTCTTCGATTCTGATAGGCCGCCGAAGTTAAGCAATGATTCATATATGACTATACAGAAATATTTGGTCCCAATAGCGGACCCATACCGTTTGATAAATTAAAGATCAAACGGCAATTTGACCGATTAAAATATTCTAACATAGTGACCTTGCCGAGTCAAATAGCCGATTTAATATCCAAATATACGTATCGTTAATGTTTTACATGATTATCATTTTTGAGCAGTCTAATTATGTATAATTATTAGATAATTTTGATTAATTATACTGACCATCTATCCTAAATGGTCTACTTTTTACGCGATGTGATACAATCTAGTCTGGTTGCAAGAGAATGCAATTTCTTATCATCAGATAATCGACGAACTACGGAAAATTTATTAATACGCCTGGAGCTTATCTAGGCAAAATCCATGTTTGAATAACCATTATTTCTGCATTATTAAGTTCCAAAGTATACATATTTAACAATTGGTCTAACGATTATGTGAAAGCGAAGTGGTGGCGCATAAATTAGACCACTCTGTCTAACAATCACATAGTCATTCAATGTTAATTCTTTAATTATAGACTGTAACACTCCCACGGTGCCGTTCCATTGAATTTCTTCATATTTACTGCCAGAGTTAAAACTGTCAAAAGGATACTATTGAAATAAAAAGAATTTCTACAGACACCTTCGTGAAATAACCGTTTACAGGAAGGGCTGGATAGTTCTTATTTAGTGCAAACCCAAGTGTCCTCCCAATACATATGTATTATTTCACCAATTTGCAGCGCTTTCTGTTATTCAACTCCTCTGTGGTTTGACGATGTAAGGCGTGCATAAATGAGCACGCGAGAGCCTCGAGTCCGCCGCCTTATAAGTTGTCTAGTCACGGTGATTTTGTCCGACAGATTTAAAGAAACTTCTTTTTTGGATTTTGAATGGAGCAGGTGCCTCTTTTAAGAATTGTAGATCAAAACAAACTGCTAGGCTTAGTTTTGATGGTCTATTTGTTTTAATAACATGTTAGATTATCACTATATCGAAAGAGGCTAGGCCTTACAGATTGGAACAACGTAACTGCCGAATAACCATTACACAGCTCTTAGGTTTGAACTAGACTTTAGATCACAGTTGGCCAGTTTTAATATTTTTCCTATCAAATTTGTCGAGTTTTGCATACAATTTCTATTTTGCAAAAGATCAGCTATTCCTGTATTTCAGCCAGGCAAAAATTCCGCGGACTATTATCATGACGTCATAATGAGAAATAGGACGTCAAATTACCACAAGGCCGTAACCAGGGGGTGCACTGGGTGCCCGTGCACCCCCCATTTTAAACTGAAGATGCTAAAACATATCAGCTTCCGGGGGCTTCGCCCCCTGGACCCCCTACCAGGGCCCATTCTTGATTCTCTAGGGGCTTTAAACACCCCCAGACGCAATGAAAATGCTAAAATCTTTCAGGGTTATTCCTGGACCAGTGTGGGCCTTTTAAAAACCATTATGCTTGTGCACCCCCCAATGGAAATCCGCTGGTTACGGCCCTGTACCACTATCACCTGCTTATGGTGTGTATATCTCCCAGTTGATTCGATACGCAAGAGCATGCTATGCGTATGAGGATTTTTTAAAGCGAGGCCAACTACTAACAAAAAAGATTGATGTTGCAGGGTTATAACCAATCTCGTTAAAGTCATCATTTCGCAAATGACCTGTTTGCGATTACAAATTATCACTAAGTCATATGTTGACTGATTATTTCATACCTTTGTTAGAATGTCATTTCCTACTGATTGACTACGAGTAATCCCGTTTACTTTATATTCGACTAAGGGTTCACGGCGGGTGTACCGTTAGCAGAGGATGCTTACTCCTCCATGGCACCTGATCATACCTTCGCTTTGTCGTAGTCCGTGTTGCCCTTCACTCGATTTTTATATGTTTTTTGGATTGATTACGTTTGACACGATGTTAACTTCGCTTTTCGTATTGTTAAGTTCAGTACATGATAACTTTTTCATTATTGATCTTGCTGTATGTAACGAAATTGCATATGATAAAAACTTAAATCGCGACTATTTTTCGTTTTAGACTGTCTTCTTATGATTGAAATGTAAACGCTTACGCGCTACATTCAATATGGCGGTATGATGAACCATATACGTGGTTTATCTAGACAGATGTTATTCAGATTTGTTTAAACATTTTACAAATTCGTATATGGGAAATTAATGTATTTTTATCAACATGAATTGCGGTTTGTATAGTTTGCATACCATACCCTCTTCTCTGCCATTATGCAAAAGATCAACATTACGCCTCAGTGAAAAGTTTAAAAATGGCATACATGCAAGAGAGAGAGAGAGAGCGCAAAAACACAAACATATATATTGTTATGTTTTCGTGATGACCTATCCTCAGGACGAACGAAAAGGTTTACATACAATGGCGAAAGATATATGTAAAAATAACATGTTGTCCTAGGGAAGAAAAAAGTATGTATCTTTGGTCAGTTAGAACCCGTGGGGGTCCGGGTTAGAATAGCATCCCCTTGCGTGTCGTAAGAGGCGACTGAATGCCCCGGTCATTCGGATGAGACTGGCAAAACCGAGGTCCCGTGTCACAGCAGGTGTGACACGATAAAGATCCCTCCCTGCTCAAAGGCCCTGAGTGCCGAGCAAAGGCCTAAATTTTGCAGCCCTTCAGTGAAATATTCTCGAGTGGGACGTAAAACAAGAAATAATCAATCAATTGGTCAGTTAGTCCGTTTGATCCAAAACAACCAATCAATCAAGTTAAAAGATTGTGTGTATTTAAGCACGATTTTGTTGAAACCTCACGAATTTCAGCGCTAAGTACAGGGAGTTGAGACGAGGTTTACTCAAAATTGTATGATGATTATTTCCTACAGAAAATGGCACGACTGTAGAGACAGTTTTCAGATATATAAAACCCCGGGGTAATGTTGATTGTTTTTGTATATAGGTCACGTTATGACGTCATTGTGCAGTTGCTGTATGCTCAAAATAGTTCTCGGCATTTCAATGGATATATTACATATATTCAAAGCATGTGCAGTTAACTAAGTTATTTCAAATGATACGATTGCTGAGCTCAACACTGCTGGCCTTTTTTTTTTTAAAGAAGATAAGTCAGTTCGTCCAAATCTCAAACTTTTCCAAAGGTAAAGGTGGGTTAAGTAATAGTGTCTTTGTCGTGTCTAATAAGAAACAAGGGATTGAAAAAGAAATTGTGTTCATCTTGTCTTTTGAGGTATAGATTATAATACTGCACAAGTGGAGAAAAGGGTTAACTTTGCAAGCTTGCAATATCTTTGACTATATGGACTGGGTGTGATTGTACTGTTTAGATAGTCATGTACTTTATGTTCGTTTACACAGAAGACTACAAGGTCGCCAAGTGTTCCAGTATGCACTCATTTAACACAATAACATTATACAACTTGAAAGATGGTAGCATTTCAAGCGTAAAAAATGTTTTGTGTGTAATGTTTTTATTCCTTTCGTGTATCACAGTGCAAGAGTCTTACGCGCCCCTGCTAACCTAAATATGTGGTAGATATTTAAATACATATTGACAGTTTGAATTGTACAAGACAACAATACATTATCCCTCTTCAAGAGATTTGAAGGAATCACTCGACATTAATACCATTGCATGGCCGTCACACAATGTTCCTCGCTGTACTTAGGGCCTGCGCACTTTAAGGAGCGATGCCATTTAGGTGTTTTTATCGGGGTAATGGTTAAATTGGAGGTAAATACTGGTGCAAAAGCTACAAGATGTCTAGACAAAAGGTTGCAAAAAGAAAGGACATTATTTTTATCACATTTGCAAACGTAAAATAATTGAACTTGAAATCACCCCCCTATAATTGTACGGAGTTTGCTATGGAACATCTCGTTTAGGTGTCTGTGTTCAAGCGTATTGTTTATACAGAATTTAATGATATGCAGACGTATCGATTGAATTCAAAAACTTAATTTTGATCATGACTTTGTTGTTTGTTTCGTCAAACAATAACCCATCTAAATAACATCGCGATGCTGAAGTCTCACGGAAAGTTCAATCGTGGCCAATTGTCCTCACTGCGGAAGTATTATACTCTCTCTCTCTCTCTCTCTCTCT
>CAJDSM010016132.1:41079-55900 GCA_903981925.1 Ostrea lurida
TTTTGTCAATCGTCTGTATTAAGGTACAAAAAATGTCATGAAATATCAACAAATATATTGTATCGTCTGTACAAGACACTCCACCACATCTTATTTTAGACTAATGGGTTAACATGACAGGGTCACAAGGGCAGAGGATCTTCACAGTCCTTACACAGCTGCGCAAGGTGTGGATACTTTTCTTCACGTGATGTTCTATAAAATCATTTGATCAAAGACGGACTTTATATAGAAGTAGGAATTTATTTCGCCTTGGATATTTTCAAAGATAATACAAAATAAGAGTGCAAATTAACATGTTATTATAACACTCTGGTTTGATTTCGATACGCTTTGTAGTCGTTAATGTCAAAATTTCCACGCTTTTAACCAATTTTGAATTGCAAAAGTGCATCCATTACAATGGAAGGTATCATCCGAGTAAACGCGCTGTTTTAATTAATTATTCGACGACATCGTAAAGTGCATAACATCTGCTGAAATATATATTAATTGATAGATATAAATCTTTTTGTATCATGTCCAATTAATTTTTTTTTATAAATTTGACCAAAAAAAACTTGAAAGAGGGGAAAAAGTGCAACTATTAAATCTATCTCAATCTTCTACTATGACTGACAGATATGACCTTGGAAACCGGAAGTTGATAGTTGTATGTGTATCGGGTATACAGGTGTATTGGTAACCTTTTGACGAAGCCACACAGAAGGACAGAAAGATCCACAGATAATGTAAATGGGTGCGGTCGATTTTATCTTTGACCAAATCTTGCCCCTGTCACAAAATACACTGAATTAATGGGTTAACTTTGATAGTTTTGATATGAAGTATGTCAAACGTATTTCTATACACCGAAGTTTCGTGCCAACATATTCTCTTGTGAATCATCGGACGACCCCGATATCCGAGTTACAGCTAGCCACTATTGTGACCCTCTAATTTCCTAATGAGGTGGCAAGAAAATTAGAAATTTGCGTAAGCAAGCCACTTTTGTAATTAGGTAATAATGGCAATTAGAGTCTTGAAGTTAATGATGAAAGGAAACTTAGTACCATGAAGACTTCGGTACCAATAGGTTATCGCTTTCTGCAACAATGGGACGTTTTAACGGTATCAAATTCACGATCTGTTAACTGTTTAAAAATTCATCATTCAGTATGTTAAATATATTTCACTAAGCCCTTTAACAAGGTGATAATTCTTATAAGTGAATAAAAAACAATGAGTAGTCTCACGCCCTACTTTGTGTATATAACTTATTAATATTTGCATGCAAGCTTATTCCGACACCCACTTGTACCCATTTTCTGTAAGTGAATTGAAAATCGGGATTCTCCTGTAATGAAAGCTTATCAAGACGGCATTCACACAGACGTAAACTTCATTGTGCAATGTCAAAAAATTAAAAGCATAACAGTACATGTACAGGCAAAATTTTAGTGCAATGGATGATACTAAATTTCACGACCCGGAAACATAGTGAACAAAACTATTTCATATCTAAAAAAAAAATGATTTAAAAACATTTTTGCATACACTGGATCTACATGCATTCTGCATCGCTGAATGTAAATTGGCGAAGCAAACAATGTGTTAAACGTGATCATAGTCCCAAAAACATATATACAAATCGAGTGTAGGGCAACACGGACCTCTGACAAAAGCGAAGGCAGGATCAGGTGGCATGGGGGAGTTAGCATCCTCTGATGACCGGTCACATCCAACGTGAGCCCACATGTGAATCCACATTATACCAATTCACTTTCGATTCATTTGTTTTGACCACCAGTTAGAAAGACGGACCAATATAAGGGAAGAACTATATGAAGATGCATGCTTCAGCTGGCGCTCAACTCTCAAAATGTCGGGTTTTTTCTTCAACGATTACCAGTGCCTGATAAACCCGGTTTGACTATAAAAAGGCGAATATAACGAACAATAAGCAATCTCACAAGTCCCAAACAGAACGCAAAACAGGAAGTTGGGCAAACACGGACCCCTGGATATACTAGAGATGGAATATGGTGCTTAGGAGGTGTAAACATCCCCTGTCGACCGGTCACACCCACTGTGAACAAGTAAACGGAAGAGTAAATTTTCATTAATTTCTATTTTAGTTAAAGTTCATTCAAATCCCTGAGTTCTGCAATGATAATCTAAATCACCTTCACTTAATTGACTCTGACAGCTCACTCCCCATTTTGCTATTTTAATTGGTGACTCTGTAGCTTTTGTTTCTGTATAATTAATTGGCTTGTCACCTTATCAATGAAAGAATTAATTGACTCACATCTTTTGTAAGCAAAGCTTAATCGATTTTCCTACATCTTTCCAATGCTACACTCATGGAATAAATTGATGAGAAATCAGAAGATTGTGTTCAATTTTTGATTGTAACAATTAAGAACAAATAGGCGAAGGTAACATCGTGTTAAACGTAATCATAATCTAAGAAACATATACAAAATCGAGTGTAGGGCAACACGACCAAACTGGCAAACTAGATAGAATTTGCGAATTACTGCCTTTAAACGTGACTGTTGAAACCCCTGCAACAACAACTTGTTTGTGAATAGCCTGTCTCGATTCAAAAACTTATTATACGCAGAACAAGCTCTTGCGTATCGCATAAGTTTGAGAGACAGACATACCATATGCAGGTGATGATGGAATGTTGCTACATAAATATGGAATGTTGCATGATGGTGGAGAAGCTGAAATCGTCCCGTTTGTCAGTTGCTTTCATGAATTCAGATAGCATTTACTCCGAATGCGACATAACATTATATCATTGCTGCTTTTTTAAACGTTATTTTGAAATCCATTTTCTAAATGAAATGGTGGAAAATAAAATAAATTTATAACCAATTCTGATTTTACTTAGTTAATCACATCTTGTAAATTGTAAATTACAAAAATGTTATTTCATTTATTTATTAACATTTGTATGCCATGCCCCGAAAACTGCATCGCCTGAACATTGCTAATTGAATAAGGCTAAAGCGGAATTTTTGGCGTGCTTCGATACCTACATTTCCTGTTAAACTTATCTATTGAAGTTACGGAATGTTCTCTGTATGATTTATTTTAGGAAATATTCCTCCTAAAGTTGGTGGTACTCTGACGTCAGAAAAAGGACAAAAAATGGCACCGTCTACGTATTTTTTGAACAGCCCTCATATCTTGTTAGCATATATTAAATGCTAATATTCTTAACAACTATATGAAAGATCATCTTTGCTAGCTAAGAGTTTTCGGCCCACTTCGCTCCCCATTATGGGGAGAGGAGTGGACCGAAAACCCTTGCGAAGATGAAAGATATTTTTAGAAACATACGCGTACTACCTATACTGTCAAACAAGTTATCCAAAATGTGTCCGAAAACAAAGATACAGTTAGATATGACCCAGAATATAGACTAAGAGCTCTATATATGATTCAATATGATTCTTTGTCCCTTGAGGTAAGGTGGAAATCGACAATATGAACTAGTATTTTAATTTCTTGCATTGATCTTTTGCGAAATCCCGCATGAAGAGGCAATCGTCAATCGACCAAGCACATTGTAACACAGGCTCGTTCCCAGGAATTTCCATTGGGGTGGGGTGGAGATGGGGGTGCACAACACTAAGGCGAGGGACTGGGGCAACCTTTGGCCCCTAGCGAATACAGGGCTGGCCATGGTAGGGAGTCCTTGTGGTGAACACTCCCCCCACCGGAAGCTGAGAGGTTTTAGCATTTTTTTTTAGGGCCGCTTTAATCCCCCAGAGAGTCCAAAGATGGTCCTGGTAAGGGATTCTGGGGGCGAACCACCCCATCCCACTCGGAATCTGAGAGGTTTTAGCATTTTCATTTTAAATTGAGATGGTGGTGCACGTGCACCCAGTGCACCCCCCTGGGTACGTCCCTGTAACATCTTATAAAGGGTGGGAACCTGGCCAGATTCTAATGGTTTACATTCATTTATAGTTGTTCAACATAGAAACATTGGCACACAGAGAAACAAGTGTTGCAATATGTGAGAGAGCATAAGCAGTATTTTATGTTTCATATATATAGATACGTGTACTATGTATAGATAGTTATTTATATAACATTCTTAACGTAAATGCCACATGGCAACTTATGCTCTATGTTCATACGACATCTCATGAAAAAAAATCAACATTGTTTTAGATCAAATAAAAGGAACCGATTCCTCTGCCACTATACAGCTGACGAAAACAGATTCAAACGGAAGCACACAAATTTCAAAACGAAATCTCATTTGTGCACACAAACAAAAGCAGACGACCGATTGAAGGCTATAGAGAACACATACAAATAGGCGAAGGTAGCATCGTGTTAAACGTAATCATAATCCCAAAAAAATATACAAAATCGAGTGAAGGGCAACATGGACCTCCAACAAAAGCGAAGGTAGGATCAGGTGTCATGGAGGAGTAAGCATCCTCTGCTGACCGGTCACGCCCGCCGTGAGCCCGTAGTCGAAATAAAGTAAACGGGATTACCCGTAGTCAAATCTAGTAGGAAAATGACAGTCTAACAAAGGGTATGAAACAAATCAGTCAACATATGACTTAGTGATACTTTGTAATCGCAAACAAGGTCATTATAGCGACCGTACAATTTGCGAAATGAAAGGCAATGTTAAAAAACATATTAGAGGAAAGATTGTGTAAATCATTTTCATGCTGCCGATTCCAGGAATGATTGACCACAAAGAACTACTATGTTATGTATACTTTTTCAGTTTTATGGGAAGTGGATTTTAAATAGAAGACATGAATTAAATCCCCCACCCCCAAAGTAAACGAAAACCAGAACGACGAATTTAACTCATCACACAGTTAAATTTTCCTAATCAAGATGCTCATAGGTATTCCTGACAGTTAAACTGAAGAAAGATTAGAGAATACAACAAATTTCAAAATAAGTTCAGTATACTATGATGAGAACTTGCAGTGTTGCACAAAATAGAGGATTATTTGGAAACTACAAATATTAGAACAGCAGCTGTTGCCAGTCTTTGTTGTGTGGATACTTATTTATCTGTGTGAAAGAGGGGGCAAACTCAAATGTTCCTTTCGAATTATAGTCTCATTAAAATCCTTAATCATATTTACGTATAAATAAACTATATTTATCCTTTGAAAATTTGAAATATATGGGTCAAATGCAGTCTGATGTGTTTCATACCAATTGTTGAGTCGTTCTTTATATACTGATTTTGACTACGGATTATTCCATTTACCTAATCAAGAAATAGGGCTCACTTTGTGTGTGACTAGTCAATAGGGGATGCTTACTCCTTCTAGATACTTGATCGCACCTCTGGTGTATTCAGGGATCCTTGTTTGTCCTATTCATTTGATCGTTTTCTTCACATTTTCAGTGTTAATAGTCTTAAAAATTAATGAGCATATTAATTATCACATGTGTAGTAATCATGCGGAATGTAGTAAATTATCAATAACCCCATGATAACCTTTAATAATGTCATGTCAAATCCTGCCAAGAGATGGTCATTATCAACTTTAGATTAACTCGTCGTAATCCTTTAAAAATTCCACATTGATCGATGTTTATTCAATTAGTACCATAATAAATGCAGATATGCATTCTGTTAGATTTGCGGTTTCATGAAGTTTGATGTTACTAAATTTCCGGGGAGGCCCAGGAATGTTTTACCTTGAGAAAAATTCCTGTTAAACCACGTGATTGACATCATCTCANATAGCTTCATGTTTTTACCTTGAGAAAAATACCTGTTAAACCACGTGATTGACATCATCTCACGGAGGTTACTTCCTTATCAAATATATATGTCTTATTAATTTGGAAAGAAAAGAAAATGCAGCATTGACATAAAGCATCATTGAATTGATTTGAAAACGATATGTTTTCTTATAATGGTGTTTAATGAAGATTTATTTGATACGATTTTGGTCCTGTGTGGCTCCAAGTATTTTGAAGCTTGCTATGAACTCATTTCCAACCTCGAATCAAGTCACATCTGACATTGTTTTGAAGATCAAATCAAGAGTCAATTGCTTGCTTGATCCAGTCAAGGAAATGACAAGTCTATACTCTACAGCTTTGTTAACAGTGAACGGGGGGTCGATGGTTCGAATCCAAATATTGTAAGTAGACCACTTTGCATCATATTTTCAATGTACAGTTGAAATACATGTGTCATAAATATCATGTTTGAGTGGTCATTTTCAAATTTCTTATGCATAGGACTAGTTACCGTAATTGTGCTCATAAAGGGTGAATGAAGGGTATGCTATAGGATAATTGGAAAACAAGTGCCCGATCATTATATTTCGTTCCCTTCCTCTGTGCATTGCATATGGTTTCCATGGAATTAAAAGAATCTCGAATGCATTTGAGTATATATTTATATATCAATTAAAGCAAACAAGGTTTGTGAGAGGTGAATCTCTCTCTCTCTCTCTCTCTCTCTCTCTCTCTCTCTTTCTCTCTCTCTCTCTCTCTCTCATCGACATATGTATTTTTATTAAGTAAAGGGGCCGCTTGTCTGATAATCTTTCTTAAAGGAATTTCAAAGTCTTCTCATATTCACTATATGCCGCTAGAGATATTTGATCACACAAGCTGTAAGACAAGTACACAACCTTCAAAGAGACATTTTCGTAGACAACTGACCACAAATAAGGAAATGTGTAAAAGACAGGTAGGTAACGTGTTTTCTATTTTATTCATTGAACTTTACTACTGTCTGCAATCAGTCTTTTGTTTTCCTTGCTGCAGAATAAATAAAAAATTGTGGATATAACTATGTTCATGTGATCTCGAGTCATTTGTAAAATTAGGCCAATGTGCCAGGAACGCACCATGCTTTCTTTCTTAGAATTTCTCGCCAATAAATCTTCTCAAATTCACGGTTTTGTCTTTGAAAAATGACACTAATTGAATGTTTGATATGTCTAAATATATGACTGATGAATCTATGATGCAGAATTGAAATCAAACGTATTAATTCAAAAGGGCTGGATTTTTTTTATATATGTATTTTCTATTCCTCAATGATAGAAATTCAAACATCTGGAGACGTAAGTAATTGAATAACATCTTGATATTGATCACCTGATGTGCATGACAAACAACACAGATACAAATCTGTACAAAACAAATGCATATCGTTATCTATTTAAAATACAATTACACATTCATAACAACAAAGACGATTACTTGTCTTCAGTGAGTAATTTCCGTAAACAAATTATTCTTTCTGTCGCATTGGGAGTTGTATACAATACAGAAAGGTGACATCTGTAATCTTCGCTTTGTTGTGTGGAGTTTGGGGGCCGCTTACTTACAAAGAACTTCTTTGTTGTAGAACGAGACCCTGAATGGGCCGCTTACGCATTTGAATGGGATGAGGCTGTAGTTTAGTCATCCTCTACACAAGGCATCATCTGTAACAATTAATTAATTAAGGTCATTTGCAGATATAGTACAGGCCAATGAATTAATTTACCTATGTTAGAGAAAAAAGCTTCGATTTGGAACAGTTGACTATAGATGGAAAGTACCAAAGCTAAAATTTGATAAATTTAGCTAATTGCAAAGAAATAATGCATATCAGATATACTATGAATTCTTGAACTTTCACTGGGGTTATACTATTTTCGTCCATCCTCACGAATTACTTTGATGAACAAGAGATAAAAATAGGAACTATTTATCTACTCTAGCACATCCATATAAACATCCTGATCTCAAATCACAACATTTTAAGCAAGTAAAGAAAATTGATTTTATGAAAATTTGAAGGAAAATCCTAAACTTTAATCATTCTTATTTAAACTCTGGGTAAGATTCATCCCCAAAGACGCCTTTATATGCAGCAGTTTATAGCATTGTTGTGTGGTATTGGACTTTGCAGCACTTGAACTTCCGAGTTCCTAAGTTGGGTTGATTTCAGTACTTTTATAATTGATAGACTTTGAAGGAATATTTGCAAAATTTACTTTTTTTTATTTGTTTGTTGATTGGTATTTTACGTCCAAGGTGGAGAATTTTCAGTCTGCCATTCAGATAGGTGAAGTGCCATAACTTTTGACCTATGCGTGATTTTCAAAGCTGTCGCCGTGGGGGTACTTTATTGTGCCAACATCTACATGTACCGTGTCTTGGGACCTCCATTTATGAAGTAACATCCGAAATACTCGTGACTTTCACGTCAAATTCCGGGTGCATTGCGAAGGAACAGTTCCTTCTTATTGTAAGGATCAGAAGTTCGGCGCTGCGCCGGGTTATCCATGCATACTTCAGGTGCCTGTCATCATAAATATGCTATGTATGATGCAGCTAGATGTTTTTGATATTTATATTCAGCTATTCATTGAACTCTTTTTTCCACCCTATTCGACAATTTCATAATTAGAAAATAATATGTATGGCGGCACAATTAATTACGCATATCAAGCAAGTGCGATTTATGCAAGATACATTGAACATCTAGAATTCAGTAACGCGGTCTTCCTTTCAATCGCAAGATTATCGACCGTGTTTAGGCCCCAAGACCATAAACTGAAATTAGACTAAATTCATACCTAACATTTGAAATAATTATCATTAAATTTTTAGTATATGTTTGCATTTTATTTATTTTTTTTTAAAGCCTATAGTGTTTTTAAACATATGTGCTATAAATCATATGATATTAGCAATCAAAAGTTTGATTTAAGTTTATTCTCAATTTATGGTCTTGGGACTTGGTTTCGGCATTTATAAGCGTATTAGATTGACCGCTATTTCTGATTCAGTACCTTAGGGCTTCGGTAGTACTACATTTACCGCTTTCCTTCAAAATATGAAGACATAAGCACGTAGATCTATAGACTTGCGCGCCATCTACATGTAGCGTTAATTCAGATTATACATGTATTTGGGCTGCATTCGAAATCGTACGTAGCCTAGCCGGTAGGTTAGATGAACGTACTTATGAATTAACGCTTGTTATTTCTACGTAAGGCGAGCCTAGGATACGTTCAAGATTGTAGCGCTACCGAACACTACGTAGCCGCTACGATCTTGAACGCAGCCTTGTTCTTTTTTGCGCGCCATCTTGCGTCAATTCGGTTAATGACTGGTGGTTTTGCATGGGTGATCGTTGGTTTTGCAACGGAGTTTAAGCTGGTTTGTTTTGCATTTCAGTGTGTTTTTGAAAACTGATTGTTCGTTTTGCATTAACGTCTTCTTTAACCTTTCTGCCGTCCATAGATCTCTCTGTATGCAAAACGAAGGTCTTTACCACTTGGCTACATAAACTGGATTTTTTTCTGGTCTGTCTATTCTTTACCTCAAAATTTCATGCTTAACCTCGGAACTGAATGCCGAAACTGCAGACGTTCACGTTTGCCTCTATAGATGATTGTTTACATTCTTTGTTGTCCTTAACTTATCACTCCTAGATTTAAACACGTGGCAGTTTTGTAACTCGAGGGGGATTACCAAAAAGTTACCGTAATCATGATGATGGTCATTGGATGTAAATAAAGTCAATGCTCATGGCATTACTTGCATTATTTACAGACGGTGGGTTTATTTGCCGAAGTCGATTTATAAATTATGATAAGATACGAATGTTGGTCACAGGTAAGTCTAACCATAATGTTTAAATGAACTGGGTTACCATTGACCAAACTAACCTTTTAAAAAACTCAAAGGGTCCCAGCACGTGGATCATTCATGAAATAGATTTGAAACGAGGCCGACTCCGTGATTCAGCAGATGGCACCGGAACAACTCCGTACATTTTCGTGTTTACATGACTCAACATTTTTGTAAACTGTTCGCACCTTCACCCCCCCCCCCCCCGATCAAAACGCTGTGCCTTAAACCACCTCCTTCCTGTTTTGATGACTTGCGGTATTTTTGTGTGTGTTCTTGCCAGTTATGAGGCTGGTTGGTTTCTGTTGGTTTTTTTTTTTTTTTTTTTTTTTTTTACATCACACTTAATAGCGCTTTACCAGTTATTTTTAAAAACGGATATCTTACTTACAAGCTGTAAATTAGGTGCAATAACAAAATGTATATTACATGTAGGTGCAGTGACAAGCTTTAAATTAGGTGCAGTGACAAAGCTATAATTGGTTTGGGTGTATATTGTTTAACGTCCCTCTCGAGAAATTTTCACTCATATGGTGACGTCACCATTGTCGGTGAAGGGCTGCAAAATTTAGGCTTGTGCTCGGCGCTTATGGCCTTTGAGCAGGGAAGAATCTTTATCGTGTCACATCTGCTGTGACACAGGACCTCTGTTTTTGCGATCTCATCCAAAGGACCGCCCCATTTAGTTGCCTTTTACGACAAGTTAGGGGGTACTAGTGACCTATTCTAACCCGCATCCTCATAGGACAAGCTGTATATCAGATGCAGTGACATGCTATAAATTAGGTGCAGTGACTCACTGTATATCAGGTGCAGTGACATGCTGTAAATTAGGTGCAGTGACAGCTGTATATGAGGTGCAATGACAAACTGTATATGAGGTGAAATGACAAACTGTATATAAGGTGCAATGACAAACTGTATATCAGGTGCAATGACAAACTGTATATCAGGTGCAATGACTCACTGTATATAAGGTGCAGTGACAAACTGTATATTAGGTGCAGTGACATCTGTAAACTATGTGCAATGCATGTATATATTATCACACTTAATGTCTTCTCTGCAATACCAAAACTAAGTCTCTTTCTTTACAAACACCATGATTCTGTTTGTGAGTATAATTTCATGTGTCCGTACCTTTCCTTTCTTTCCTACATTTTACCTGTTCCGAATATTTCAGATCTCGTTTAATACTCCCGCAGGGAAAGACGAAAAAAGTTCGTTGAACTCTAATAGCAAGGCGATGATTCTCGATGCATGAAAGTGATAAGCTCTGTCCTCATTAGATCTGCATAAAACACTAAGTGTGGTACTCTTACTGCGTATAGAGGGGCATTTGGATGGTAGCATTAACTTTTGTGGTTTCTTGAAAAGACAAAATCGCTCCACATAAGAATATTCAAATTGCATGAATGGAGATTATATGATTATGACCATTACCTTAAATGCCGCGATGATATCTTAACGATATATTGTGAATAAATATATATATATAATATATAATTATATATATATATATTATAACTATATATTATATAATATATAATATATATATATATATATATATATATATATATATTGATACACGATTTAAGTGGGGGAAAAATAGAGTAAGAGTTATATATCATTGTGGATTCTGAATATTGAATAGTAATTCAAACGTAAGTGAAAATTCCAGTGTTATATGTTATAAAAACAAGTCAGTGTCATATCACACACGTGTATATTTCCTCATTCCAAGTCACTAACGACGTGTTTAATTTATGTCTCTCTCATGGTCATATCTTTGGATAACAGGGTTTGTCAGAATGAAATATTTAACATTTTGATAAAATTCTAATGCTCATTCTTCAAAAGCCACATTGCTGAATGTCATTTCTATTTATTCTTAATTCGACATTACATTAGAATCGTTGGAAGCAGATTTGTAAATACACTTTGATGACTGTCTTGAAATTAGCTGCGTAACCCTATAAAGTCATCAAGAGTGACAGACTGTTGACCTTGGAAAATGTCGTTGATTAAAGGGATTAGTTTCTCTTTTTATAATTCAATACGTGAATAAGAAGAGCAAATAAAAGTCATGTAAACGTTTGTTTTAGCGAGATTTATAGGAAGCAGATGAAAAACAAAATTTCTTATGATTTACTTTACGGCTTTTCAATTTATTTTCAAATCTGTGAATCAGCCGTAAGTCAAAATTGTGAAGAAACATTTGTCTACCTTCTCTGAAAACTCTTAATTTATGGAACATTTTAACAAGAAAGGCGTGATTTATTGAAGCATAATTCTAATGAAATGTAATACGAATTGACCGCAATATACGAAAGTTTGTTCAGCATTGACAAAGATTTCAATGTTTGAAAATGTCAATGATCTTTATTAGTCTATTCTATCACGAACAGACTGTTTTGTAAAACTTTGTTTTTTGAGGACGATATCCGTATCTTTATAATAATCAAAATAATCACTTCAGATGAGTTGCTCTTATAATCGAACAAATTGTTTTACTTAAAATTGTCTATTTCTGTCAAAATCTTGAACTTTAAACCACGATATGATGTTGTATGAAACATAGCGCCCTAAGGCCATTGCCAATAGTGAAGGAGAAGAGCAATTCTCGTTTTCTTTTTACGTTTGTCTACTCTGGTACTGACAAGGTTACACCAGAGTGTTATGCATAATCTGCATAAGCCGCTGAGACGTAAACCTTGTCCGAATCCATTATGTAATATTTAACATAAAAATCAAAGCAGTATTTGTTCACAATCTTTGTAGACCTTGAATGAAGTGCAATATTTCTTCTGGAAAAAGTCTTAATTTAAAAAGATATAAATATATTTTTAGATACAAATATAATTTTGAAAATATTTATGCTTGTATCCATAATTTAACAACTATCAAGATTCGTGTTGAGGCTTGCAATACACATATGATATACAAATGAAGCGGAAGTGTTAAGTAAATTAACATTTATTTAACGTTTTGGGTTACTGTGTTAAAAGTTTATTTTCAGATTGTTCAAGGTTAATATTTCTGTAGAATAAATTAAGGTTAATGCTCTTTTTCTATTTTGGCTTTCATTTCCAGTGTTAAGAAATATAGGCAAATCAACAGACGAGAGCGTTAAACTTCATCACTCACCGTAAAACACTACATCAATCAATGTAATAGGATTTAATTGTTAATCCTAGAGAAATAGAATCTTGTAAATAAGGAATGACAGTCTAATGATAAAATAGTCATCTTTTTTCTGTGTAGTGAAATGTATTCATTGTTTACTGTGAAATCATCGCACTAGTAACTGACTTATCGAGATTTCATAGAAAGAATTCTAAACCATATTACATAATCACGCAAAGTAATTACCTGCCATCCACTAATCAAGTTTGTCTTCCATGAAATCGCTCCTGTTAAAACATTTTTTCTGCGAATTAGAAAATTAATCCACCTACATCTTTCTAATATATATATATATTTTTTTTTTCAGATTTGTTTCTTTGAAAATCTAATATACTTGATAAGTTTATGTAAATCAATCTAATAATAATATTTTAAACATATTTTGGGAAACAAAATCATAAAAAAAATTAAAAATAAATGAAATAAATGCTTCTCATGAAAATATTGACAGCTGTGAAGGAGACACTTCAGACACATTGTGCAACAACATATGCCAGCTGAGGTGGTGTAAATCAAATGTGGATTCTAAAACATTTCAAAGATGATTTACTAAATTTGAACTCCCAGAGCTTTTCTCAAATCAACAATATCAAAACATATGACTTTTCAACTCTTAACAGGACCATTCCTCACGATAAATTAAAGACTAGATTTTATAGACAGTTGCTTCTTCAGCCAAAATGAAGAAAGAAAATATTCATATCTCAAAAAAATACTTTGTCAAACTCTACTCTGATTCCATGCACAAGTACTCTGAAGTTGATACTAAAGCAATGCTGGGGTTTCTCTATCTTTGTAGATTTTGGTGATCAGGTCTTCCAAAAGTCTGTTGGAAAATCCCATGGGGACGAATAATGCTCCTTAGTTAACTGACCTGTTTTTATATTCTTACGTGACAGAGTTTATTCAAAAACTTCTATATGAGAAGAAAAAAAACCCTAGCTGGCCTTTATTTATTGACGACGTTTCATCTAATAACGATAATCATTTTTCATATTTCCATTCGATATATCACATTGAACTAGGAATAAAAGAATTCATATCTGCTTCGTACTTGGATATTTTATTGAACATAAACATAAACCGCAAACTAACAACTCAACTTTATGACAAACGTACGATTTCATTTCCCCATTGTCAACTTCCCATATATTTAGCAAACATTCAATCATCATCTGCTGTGCGTGTTTATTCGCTCAACTTATTCGATACGCAAGAGCTTGTTCTGCGTATAATCAGTTTTCGAATCGAGGCAGGCTATTTACAAAAGTGTGGTATGGGTTTCAACTGTCATGTTTAAGTCAGCATCTGCAAATGCTATGGTCTTTTAACGATCTAGTTTGCCCATACAACCAGCCAATGGGTCAAATGCTGTTAACATGTTTCATAGCAATTGTTTAAGCCGTTCTTCATACACAGATTCTGACTACGGATTATTCCGTTACCTAATCAAGGCAATGGACTCACGGTGGGCGGCAGGGATATACTTACTACTCCTGGGCGTCTTCGATCTCATCTCTAGTGTATCCAGGGTCCGTATTTGCCCAACATTGTATTCTTGTTCCGAGACTTACAAGATTCACTGTTCGTTATCTTCGCCTTTCCATCAATCATGCGTTGAAGTTTATAACTTTGTTAAATCAGGAAGTGCAAAGGAATGCGTATAACAACAACAACATATAACCTATTGTGATCATTATTAGGGATGTGTTAGTACACATCTGTTAGTATTGATATGCCTTATGAGAGTAATATCTCCGTTTTTCTGCCGAATCATTACAATTTCAAAAGAACACTACGATACTTTCGAGTCTTTTGTCGAGATTGATGGAGAACATCCCTCTGAGTTGCGTAGGTCTTCCACGTAAATCATCATGTGTGTGGTGGCGTCGTTTTCAATTCGTCTCTGAAATAGTATCCCCATGAGCACGCGATTGATTTCTTTATATAGCTGTGGTTTCGATGTAGTTTCTCCGGGGGAAAGGAAACT